>OX419585.1:6166600-6422950 GCA_948473455.1 Teleiodes luculella
TACAGCGTTAGTCATTTTGTAGAACTAACAAACCCCGAATATCATGGCTAAGCGAGCTAGCATACTGGCGACAAAGACAAAGTCGTGCAAAAACGAAAAGGGACGCAGTTATGCGTTAGAATGAGATACAAATACACCGCGCTCACTCTTGCGCATAACTGCGTCCCTTTTCGTTTTTGCACGACTTTGTCTTTGTCGCCAGTGTGATAGCTCGCTAATGCCATCGAGACATACGAGGAAATCATAATAACATTCCATGATCTTATTTATTGTGTATATTGTTGGTTATATGACATACATATTTTCATGTATGCCGTATGGCACTTTAGATGTAATGTAATTTGTAATATTGTATAACTCATCTAGATCTTCATTGTGCCAGCTGTTTTATATTTTATATTAGGTTTTCGTACTTACAATAGTTGTTATATTTTTCTTGGTTTTATTTTATTCTGCCATTGAGTATTTGAAATTATAGCAAAAATAGATAGTAAAATTAATTGTAATGTTTAAATATGATGTGTAAATTATGTAAACTTTAATCTTAACTTGAAAGAAACCGAAAAGGTTCTGTGCATTGACATATTAAATTAAAGTAATTGAATAAATATATCCGATATCACACAATGTATTATATAAATATGCTTATGTTTATTGAATTTTACATAGTGTTAATGCTAGCTAAATGTCGTAATTAGCCAAATGCTATTTTTTGAGTACTTGCTGTATGCAATTAACGAATAGCACGACCAACACTTTTGAAATAAGAACAGAACTTTTGGGAAATAAACTTATACCCTCATTTTGAAACATTCAGTGTTCTGCCAGTTCTGTTAGTATTTCGAGAGTGTATGTAAATTGGAAGTGTTAGTGGTTGCAGGCAATTACCCTCAATGAAATCTATATAACTTGTGTTATATCAATGTATTGTATTATGTTCTGCCATAAGCTTTTTGAATCTTCTATAGTTTAAATACCTAATGTAATCTACTCTTTGCGAGATAAGGATTATTTTTGACGTGAAGGATTACGACTTATTTTTAACGTTTATGTGACTGCCTGTAAGCGCTATACGGTCCAACCTGTACAGTAAAGGGGAAGGATGAATGAGCGCATTTGATTTTTATATAAAAATAAAACTATACATATGAGAACATTTAACTATGCGTTTGATTTAATAGAATAGATAAAAAATATTTTTTGCACACAAAAGCACAAATAAAATTATCAAACAGCTAATTAGGTGATAGGTTAACATATTGCAATATTAATTTTTATAACACTTAATGCCGTCAGTAGTGTAAGGGCTTAAACCCCGGCTGGCTCTCCTTGAGATGGAAATATTGAAATGGAATCCTACATGACATCATTTTCAAATCAAACTTATAGTTAGAGAGCCCACGACCAAGATTTTTGTCTCATAGCAATACGGCCAAAACCGCATCAAATCGATAGATACGATTATCCTGAACTCGAAAATACCAATATCAGACATTTTCCGCGTAGCGTTTGATCTGACCGAATGTTCAAAATTGACAAAATTTTGCCGAACTGCATCATAGCAATATGTCTGATTTGCAGACTGTAGTTGAATGATAGTTCTGAGATACCGGAAACATATTTTTCAGACGTTAGTGGTGTAGCGCAAACCCGTAAAATCACTTAAAAAAATTAAAAATGAGACAAAAAAAATGTCTCATAGCAATATGTCTGAAAATCTTTTTTATTAGTAAATTTTGGTTATTTGATGCGAACAAAACAATTTTCAGACGGAAATGTGAACGCATTAAATTTTGAGACCGTTTTGAAAATGTTAACAAATTTTACCGATCGGTATCATAGCAATATGTCTGAAAATTGTTGGACATGATAAAATAAGTTGTCCACATGTGCAAAAAATTTATATCAGACAAATTAAGTGTAGCACCTTCTTTATCAGACTTTTGGTAGAGATTTTTGGGAGTATATGCTACACTTTGTCTGAAAACAGGTTTTTGGTAATCCTGGCAGCAATACGAAAAGTTTAAAAAAAAAATTATCCGTATTGCTATGATACAGGTCGGCTAAATTTGTTGACATTTTCAAAAATGCGCTGAGGCTATATGCTACGCGCAAAATGTCTGAAAACAAACTTTTTCGTAATACAATTATAAAATCTATGTACATTTTCACTATCAGACGTATTGCTATAATACCGACTGCCTTTTTTTTTGACACAGCAGAAATGGCCTCCCACGCAGTTGCTACACTTTCGACCGTTACTACATACCTAGTCGGGTTCAGAATCATACAATCTAACGATTTTATAGGGTTTTTGCCGTATTGCTATGAGACATGGTTTTGGTCGTGGGCTCTCGTACTATTACGTTTTGCTGTATGTTGAACAACTAAAATTTAATCTGCATCTAATATCCAACGAACGGTAACCGCTAAGTATTATTTTCTTGACCCTAAAAAGGACCGTTCTAATCTGACACACATCTACCTAAGTGATAATTATCCTTGAGGGCTGGGTCACAAATGCATAACACTAAGTTGAAACTTCTCAAAACAAAACTTCTTATCTCACTGTAATAAATAGGCAGTCTTGAGATTTTTTAATGTAAACATAAACAGTAATAGATGACGAGATCTATTAAATATTCACATTACCATACCATTCGATATAAAGGCATATCGTAATGAAAATACTCATCAATAACCAGTTCATTGACCGCTGATTACAACACTTAATAAAGCTTTTTGTCCACTCTTTAATGCCCGTTCACGCAGCAGCAGAGAACCGCATTGCGCAAGTTCCTTCATCATGACCACATAGCATTAAATCTTATTCAAAAGCGACCGTGTATGGATGAAGGTATCACTGTTGGCTGGGCACCGCAAGATGGTACCAACTACCAAGTGACTTCCTTTCAAGTAGCTGCCCATGGCTCTCCCTCTCCACGGCCTCGACGGATCCAAAGTACAAGAACAACCACAGATATTAATTATGAGGTTTATGTCGAATTCTAACACGAATAACATTTAAAACAGGAAAATTATGCATTGCTGCACATTATAGTTAAATTCTTATTAGCATAATGTCGAACAAAATAACATTACAATTATTACAACCATTTATTTTTAACAGGTTGTAAATCTTATTACAACTGACACCGTTATTTATACTTATAGGGCTTTCGTACAAGTTGAATATATCTAGACGGACTTTCGTGAGAGCGAAAGGCTCACAAAACAAACCCATACTACCCCATACTTTTCGTCCGATAGGAGGATAGTATGCCCTCGTGCATAAAAAACAAGTTCACATGCAGGAACAAACACCTAACTGAACTTAGGCGGGCGGAAAGAAAAGTTACTCCTGGCATTCCTGGCACACCAAGTGGAACTTTATTGTGGACCAAGGGCATTATGGGACTTTAAAAAAGAGGTATGGCATCAAAAAGGTTCCAAATCGGTAAAGCAATTATTATAACTAATATAGGATATATCTAAGCAGATACATAGGGAAAAATATCGCCTTTGAGATTTTCTTTTTCATTTCATTTCATTTTTAGTTAGGAGATGATGGTAGTTTCTTAAAAGACGTCAAGGTAAGTAAGAAGCTATAGGCGGATAATAATTCTGACACCAGGGTTACTAGGTCGGTCGATTATCTTACAACCCATTTTGAAAACATTTTGGGTATAAGATATTTCTACCAACATTCGATTGCGATTATGTCTGTGTGTAAATATACGCAAAAACGAATGTTTTATTCTTCGATCGAGTACAAAATATGAAAAGAGGGAGAAATCGGGAGAGAGCTATTATAAGTTAATAATTTAGTGAATTTATTTAGCTACTACAGAAACGTACGTAGATGATTTGGTAAACATTTACCTACCACAAAACACTGTAACTGAACGAACGATCAGTGTCGATTAGGTACGTGTTGCTTTGTGTTTTATTACTTATTACGATGAAGAAGAAAATTAGCAAAAAGTACGAAATTAGATAATCAAATTGAAATCAAATTATTTGACTTACTTATCACATAATTTGAAGCTAGCATGTTTTAAACGCGCGCGCGGTGCTTACATTGCGCAGTGCTCTATTGGCCGAGTGCAGCGCCTTCCGCGTCGAGCCACGCAACAATTGCATAATTTGTTGCACCGGCAAAATAGCGATAGTACAACTCTCAAGTATCCCTTACTCCATGTCTTAGCAACTGGCCCCTGAAAGACTAACCGGCGAGCGTAATGTACATCGTCACGTCGACCGTGCGAAAGCCCCACCGCAAAGGTTTAGTATCTATCTGGCTAACTCCCTGCTAAACGAGTTTTGCGGGAACCGTGTACAAGCCATCCCGAGGTCGAGAATTGCGCAAATATTTAAATGCTTTTCCTGCTCCGGCTGGGATAGAATTGCTGGAATTGCATAACCGTGCAATCCTGTGGCTAGGAGCGAAAAATTACGATTGGTACTCGTGGATTTTTGCGGTCACATAACAAGTGTTAAGGATTTACCTAGATGACTAAGCTCTACATACTGAGGTCAAACTAAAAATACTCTTGAAATTTTTGTCGGTGCCTTACACAAATCGAATCATAATTCGATATAGGTAAGTGAACGCTGACGATAACATTGTCCTGAAATATATACAGGTACTTAGGTGAGCACGTAAACGTAAATGCAATTCGGGAGACGGAGCTCTTAAAGACGTCGGAACAGATTATCGTAAAACGGGAGCGCACTCGCAACGAAGGCATAACGCCCTCGATATTACAACCATAATATTATTACTTATTGTGCTAGCTGTATTGTATTGTATTTTACCGTAAGTTTCCCTACATTATTATATATCTCAGTAAAAGCGTATAGAGGTAGGATTAGAGTATAAAAAGGTAGGCTTTCCACTGCTGCCGTGCTTATTAAAAAAGTTGGTTTCCAAAGGATATTTGCGTAGATACAATAAAGTTTGATTCTCGTTTCGATAGCTGTACGATTTATCATAATTATTTTGACCTACATCATCGTTTTCGATTCATTTCTTGACAAGAAAGTTGTTTTAGCAACGGTAAAAAATAAGGGATAGTATTTAACCGTACCTCGAATTATTCTCTTGTTCCACCTAAACATCTTCACCAAATTATACTCTTGTTCCACCTAAAATACTAATTGTGCACCAAAACATGCAAACTTGAGACTTCTTGAGTTATCAACTTTGAAAAATTCTAAACTACGGCGGTCGCCGGCCGCTGCCGCGGCACGCTCGCTCCGCTCGCTCCGCTCCCTCCGCTCCGTTATTGACATCAGTCTAACCTAACCTAACCAACCGATTTGATTCTGGGTAGATTTGTTTTTTTTAGCGGGGGGCTGCGCCCCCCGAGCCCCCCCTTGTGGGGAGCTGCGCCCCCATCCCCCGCTTCGATTCACGCCCTTGGATATTTGGTGCAAGATTAGTATTTTTAGTGCACGAATAACTAATATATTTGTTGTAAGATTCGATTTTTTGGTAAACAGAAAATTATATTCCAAAAATAAGTATCATAATTTAGAGGAGTTTGTCTTATCATAAAAATAAGTTACTAAGTAGATTATCATATATTATGTATCATGTAATATACTTACGGAAAGTAGATGTTATCCAGTCTTCTCACCGTGATGTGCAATTAGTTATCTCTTTGTTTAATTTCAAAGAAAAGCTATAAGTACAAGATTCGCACGGCGGCGGCGTGTGAATGAATAGTATATAATAACGAAACATCGTAACACCTATCTGGTAATCTTCGAGTTTTTGAAGCATATAGATTTACAAAAGACTTTTTAGGTCATTGTGTAAATAGGGCATATGATCGAATTAAGGACAGAATTTAATAACTCTAAGAATCTTTCTAATGTATTGACTATTTACCTCAGACGATATTACCTGAAAATAAAATTACTATTTATTATGATTCATTAACGCTGGAGCGACATTCTGCGGCTTGCGGCATGATGCATTATATTCGCATGTGAAATTTTGTGTTATGCTACAAATCACATCATACTAATATTATAAAGAGGAAAGATTTGTATTTTTGTGTGTGTGTGTGTGTGTGTGTGTGTGTGTGTGTGTGTGTGTGTGTGTGTGTATGTTTGTATGTATAAACTTAAAAACTACTGTGCCCGCGGGAAAATGCCTCATTCTCACGGGAAAAAACTGTTAATGCGGGCGGAGCAGCGGCGGAAAGCCAATAAATACATTTGCGGCATGCGGCCGCATATTTTACGACGAGGGAACATCGTGTCAAAATATTCTATACATTAAATCAAACAAAATTTGTTTTTTAAATATGTGGAATGCCGCAAGCCACACAATGTTGCCCAAGTGTAAATAAGCCTTTACTCATACATAAATCCAAACAGTGTAAAAATAATTGTAGCATAGATATTTTCGGTGAAGATGGGATGCAAACCAGAAGTACAGAGTATCAATACAAAAGAACATATTCGGTCTTACTTTAAAAAAGTTAAAACACATTAAAAACTTGTCTAAACCTCTCTTGACTCTTTATACACGCGTTCAACACGTATTTAACTTTTCTGTGCTAACACAGTTACGTCCTTTTGTTTCACGATTTACCAGAGAAATATTATTTTCGTTTCATTTGCCTATCTACCACGGTTTTTGTCTTTCTTAGTTTGCTTACATATAGACCTATAACTTGATGATGATGATGATAATGACAATAATAATAATACTGACTGAATTGTAATCGTATCTTGAAGGGCACTTTCATGAATACAAAGCCTGACTCATTAAAAGTTCGGAGTCATTTTCCACTTCAGCAGACGCAGTAATAACATTACTTATTCATAGAATTACTTACATCGCAAAGTTAATATATCTAGATAAAATGATATTATAAAAATTTACTAATACAGTTACCCTGGGCACACACACACACGTCAGGTTTTTTTTTTCAGAAGCGAGCTGCTCGGGTGAGATGGGGCGCGCGCGGCATGCGTCATACAGCTCGCTTGGTGTGTAATGACAGAAGGATGTATACTGAATTTCGGACGGATAAAACCAGTCCTGTGCTTGGGCGCTTATAAAGACAATTCAGTTAGATATAATTCAGGTATAGTCACAGGTCGATTAATAAATAGAACTACTCGTCACTATCGACCTATCGAATAGTTTTAAAGGTATTTATTTGACTAGTTGGAAGTATTACTGTTGTCAGATAATCAATTAATATGTTTATTAATAGGATTAATTAATGATGTTAATCAAGAATTACTAATGTCCCTGTTTAATATAGACTAGTGTATTAATTCCTTTTTAACTTTTGAAAGCATTCCAGAAAGTTTTATAAAACAATCTACAAAAAAGGACCAATTTTAACAAATTGCTTAGTCATCGCTAAAATGTTATCAACCAAAATGAGATATTGGGAGCAGTAGAAAGCGAGTGACTTGCGTTTCGTAGAGCCTGCGATTTTTGAAAACCAGGCATTCCGCATATCGCCACTTTTATTCTGTAACTTTTTCTTGAATCGAACTGGAACCAGTAGGTAATTGGCCTAAAATTAAATTCATATAGAGAGACTCTAAACATAAACATCTAGTGAGATATTTCTATTGTCAGCGTAGTATTGTAGAAGGACCGAACGCTAAGCACGGTACGGCGTCGTCAAGATCATAGATATCATGTTTTTAGGCGATTCATTTATTAAAATGGGTTTAAATTTTAATTTAAATATAATTTTTTACACACTAAAATACAATATCAGACTTCGACCTAACAACACATGATACAAAACAATAATTAGGTAGGGACTAAAGACTGAATTGGTACAAAAACAGAACTGTTCATACAAAAGACATCAACGCGAGCTTTTACATGTTATATTTAATTCAAGTATAAAACAAATAAAACCATATTGTATTGAATGACGATCGGTACGAACTTAGAGCAAAGCCGGCCAGAAGAGTTCAGAAGAGTTTAAAATAGCCCCTAACCATTTGACTGGCAAAATTGGCGATAAAGTGAGAGTTTAGCTTGCTTTAGTTGTTTGCTGGAAAACTTGCACTTGAGCTTACCCACATTGTATTGTATAGCTAACTTCATTTTACTGGTTAAATCTACGCGTGGCTATCCTTTAAAAGTTTTTAGTTTTATAATGTGTTCGGTCTCTTCACCAACTAGCTTTGTAATTTTAATCAGAGAGAACTTAGATTTTTTCGAAGCACTAATATAACAAACAAATAATAATATTTATGATAACTATTAAGATATAAAACGGGATAAAAAAAATTAGTTTTAAATCTTAATAGTTATGAAAACAACTGTGAAAGTTTTAAAAAATAATATTTATGATGTTTATTTCAGACATTTTGTTCTGTTTTCAAACATCTATAGTGTTAGAAAACAGAACAAGATAGCTTACCATATAACGAGTATAAATGTATGGTCAGAGAGCGTTGTCAAAATTTACCAAAGTAATAAAATATCTCGGTAAAAAAAAAATTTTTACGGAAAAGTCAAAAACTTCTTCGTTTCCTGAAAAAAAATCTTTAATCACTTACACCATTATGATATAATATCGAGTCATATGATAGCAAATAGATATATTTTTGCTAGCCTATTCTTCTATAAGTCGTAAAATGTGATAAATGGAATGTGACACCTGAGGTAAAATTTGTAACAGTACCACCCAATTTGCAAATAAGGAAAACACGAAGGGAAGCCTTATCCCGCCGCCTTTGAAACGAGAAACTGAATCCGTATAACTCCAATTTCGACATGAAATATTAATTTGGGGATCTTGGATTCTGCGCTAAGAAAAATTACAACATCAATCAAGATTATTTTCTGTGTTGGGGTTTTTTACAGAAGGTTTATGTAAAATGTTTTTGTATGCACTAGATGGTGAAAATTACATGAGAATAATGGAGGCAACTGTATATTGTTTATCAAAAATTGGGAACAATAATTGGAACTAGACAGCAACTATTTAACCGTTATATGTACGGTCTCCTGCAAAGAAAACGGACCCCCCTGTCGTAAGCGCGACTACCTGCCGCTTACGACAGGGGGTTTCGTTTTCTTTGCAGGAGACTGTACATGCCTCAAATACATATTATATAATTATTCAAAGCGTGTGTGTGAATATAGATAAGTATTATTACTTCTTGTCAGGTGTGAGCTTGTGGTCAAATTCCGGCACCAAAGAGCCGTTAAACAAATAATAAAATGAAACATTCAAAAATGCTTTGTGTTATTTGTTGGTGTTCTCTTCTTTTTTTAACGTAATTTATATTTACTTTTTTTTCCTTTCTAATTAACACTAAATGTAAATAGAGGTCCTCAGGGAAAAGGCGGTTCTTTATGTACGTCCCTATAAATAGTGATTAGAAAATAGCTCACGACACGAGTGGTGCCATTACGGGTGTCAATGCCACGTCCAATATGGCGCCGCTAGCAGTTCCACCGTGCTCTCGGGAATACTAAAGGCGCGTAATTTGTCAGAGCCGAATATTATTATTATATACGTCATCGCGCTTCTTTGTTATTCTACCCTCTAGCCTAGGGTTGAGAATGTTTCGTTTAACGGCTAAAATTCACAACACAAGCTGATTTATGAAATGGGAAATGTATGTTTCTATGATTTCAGTATATAAATAAAAATCGTAGCATTATCAACTATAATCGCGATCTCTCATTGGTCAAACAGCAACCACTCTTAGAAGGAGAGCCCAGGAGGAGACCCATTGTACGCTGTCTTTGAGGTCAGCTTTTTCTTATTATGTAACTTAACTCAAATATAACGTTCTACATAAAAAATAGTCCACTGCTGGACATAGGCCTCTCCCAAGGCGCGTCATTTGGCCTGATCTTCAGCCACACGCATCTAACTGCTGCCAGCCACTTTCTGCAGATCGTCACTCGATCTAGCCGGGGCGTTATACACTTAGTTTTCCTAGACGTGGTCTTCACTGCAGAACCCTCTTACTCCAGCGATTAGCGGTTCTGCCACAAATGTGAGCTCACTGCCACTTTAGCTTGCTTATTCCAGTGGCTAAGTCAGTTACACTGGTTCTCCGACGGATTTCCTCGTTCCTGATTATTTCTATCAGAGAGACTCCAAGCATAGTCCTCTCCCTAGGTCACTGAGCAACTTCAAATTTGTGAACTAGTTCAGTTAGTTTCCACGTTTCGGGACCGTAGATCATGCATGGATGAATACTCCGGAAAACTCCGGAAAGCTGAAATATAAAAATATACTTTTTAAAGCTTTCAAGGTTCTTTTCATAACTATTAAGATTTAAAACGGCACATTTACGGTTGTAATGCTTAAAATAATATAGACGAGTAGTAGGAAGGAGAGAGCTTTTAAAGTGACTTAATTCATACAGTCTTAATCTCTTAAAATTCTCTATATGACAACCCTTTGCTCCAAGAAAGTTATGCAGTTTTACAAAAATTATTAAAGCGAATTAAATTTGACGGTGTTAAGTAGTATAAATTACAGCCCTACTGCATGTCCCCTGCGCTCCCGTTAATGAAACTCCCGTGACGTTCAATTAATTTAATTGCAAATAAAGGGTAGGGCGCCGCGCCTTATTTGTGTAGGTAATTAGGGACGCGGGGAAATGTGCCCCCAGTTTTCAGTTTCAGGCTACGTGAACTCTACCAGACCAGTATTTTGAGTTTTTTTTTTTATTTGATTTATAACAGAGATTTGATTTATAAGAGCTTTTTGTGTGAGTAATAATTTAAATATTTTATTCATCATCGTCGAACGTCGGTGGGGCAAGTGGCTAGGGCCGTTGACTTCCATTCTGAAGCAGAAAACATATGGAAGTAGAATTACATACATACTTAACAGTTTTCCACATTAAATTCAAATATATTTTTTATCTCAAAACATGTCACAAAAAACAAAAATGCGTTAAAAGTTTTAGGAAGTCCTGATGTAGGTATTTCAACATTGAGAAAACTTGTTATGACAGCCTTCATAGCCGAATGGTAAAACCATGAAGGAAGAAAAAATTTTACGCCCCATTTTATGGGCGCGTAAAATTTTTCTTCCTTCATGTTATTATCATTATTATTATTATATTATTATTATGTTGGTACACTTTAAGATCAGGGTCTATAGAGACCCGGTCCTTTGGGAGGCGTGCATGGAGCCAAAGCCAACATGTAGAGGCCCGTTTAGTACCATTTATTCTAAGATGTGAGATGGCACGCAACTACCGGGGCCTATCCTCCAACACACTACAGAAATGTGCTGGAGGACAGTCCCCGCTAGCTGCAGAACTATTGCCAGTGAGGGACAAACGTTGGTCTGGGCTATGGGGGTGGGAGTTAGTGGACTGGAAAACTTGGCATTAAATCTAGCAGACGGTGACTTGCCACTTATTAAATGGGCTACCCTAAACGGCCGCACGCATGGTGCGACAAGGGAGCAACATTGTCGTAAGTGGCTCAGGGTGCGGAGAGGTGAGACTGCGGGGCGTTAGACGTCGGTGGAACACCTAGTAGAACCCCCGGCGTTATGACATTTTACACTTCCACCCTGGAGCATAGGTTCCGCTCTTGCGCTGTTCACTCGAGGCAGGCCAGTTAAGGCAAGCCAAGAGGCGAGGGCCAAAGTTGGTAAAGTGCCCTCTGAACTCGGGTCCGTGGTGACGCCAATCACCAACAGCTTCGCCACAAAGCTGCCTTGAGGGTTTATTATTATTATTATTATTCTCTTGTAAGTAACTATGTATGTAAGAAAATTTTGGAATCTTAATTTGACCCACTTTCCGGTCTTCGATTAGGATGAAATTTTGCACACGCTCTGAGTTCTGATGACAATACATGACTAGCTAAGAAACGTCATTACAAATCCAATATGGCGGCCTCCCTAAGATGGCGGACTGGCTGTTTGAAATAATGGGTATCAAATGAAAGGGTTTGCTGTTAGGAATGCGAAAAAAAAACAGTCACGTTACTTAAATCCAATAAAGCGGACGTCCAAGATGGCGGACATTAAGCGTGTTTAGTTTTTTAAACTATGTATTATTATTAAGATTTCAACCTATGTTCCTTAGGGAATGTTGTTCATTTTCATGAGTACTACCACTCTGTTGCGGACAAACAACCAGTTATTCACGGTGTATAGTGACAAACAGGTTAATGGAAAATAGAAATCAGCTATAATTAAGTTTTTTTAAATACCTATCTCGTTTAAAACTATTGAATCTATGAACTTTTATACGATGTTGCCTATGATGATTCTTCCCTTTCCACCGTACTTACAATGCTAGTTGTGGTTGAGTGGTAAAACGCTTGCTTCTCAATACGAAGGTTCCGGGTTCGAATCCCGGTACCCGGTACCCGTCGAACAAATATCACTTGGTGAGCCTTCCCCAAGTTTTGTAAGACATCCGAGACTGAATCACATGATTGGCCGAAAAGAAAGATGAGTTCTTCTCCACAAAAGACAGCCAAATTGTGAACTCACCCCAAAATCATATTATGTAACTGACTTAACTAAGTGATGTAAATATCCTAAAGTTAAAAAAAACCAGATCTGTTTTGCCTGTTTTGGAAGGTAGAGTTGTATTCCCTACGCGGTCAATTCTTCTGACACTTGAAATCATGAAGGAAAAAAAAATCCACGCCCATTTGGGCGCGTAAAATTTTTTCTTCCTTCATGCTTGAAATACTTAAATAATAAAAATAAAAAGCCTTTTATTTCTCATACAATGAAAAGAATAAAATAAAGTTCAAGAACCCCTGGTAGGTTGTTGCCTCCTCCAGAGACGCCCCTGGTCCCTGTGCTGGGCTGTGGTGAACCAGTCCCGGCCGCCCCGGCCCGCCGCGCGCGTGATGTCGTCTGCCCATCGAGCAGTCGGCCTGCCCCTTCTTGGGCAGCCTGCTGGTCCCGGCCACAACGTGGTGCGGGTCGCCCATCTGTCGTCTATACTCCTTGCTACATGGCTAGATGGCTAGGCTACATTTGTCGGCCCCGTAGCCTAGTTGGTAGTACGTCTGCCTACTGCGCACAGGGTCGCGGGTTCGAATCCCGCCCAGGGCAAACATTCGTGTGATGAGCACTTGTGTTTGCCTTGTGTCTGGATGTTGTATATCTATATATGTATGTATATCAGCTGTCTGGCAACCATAGTACAGGCTCTGCCCAGTTTGGGGTCAGATGGCCGTGTGTGAGATGTCCCACATATTATTATTATTATGGCCCGCCCACTTCATTTTTAATTTCTGGGAAAAAGTCAATGCGTCGATTGCCCCGGTTTTGTCGCGTATTTCCCTGTGTGATATTTTTTGTATTTTCCTTATTTGTCAAACTCATGTCAATTTCCCCCCAACGGCCTTGCATCATCATCATCATCATTTCAGCCAGTTGAATTCATATTAAATCATAATTTAAAATAAACTTGTGTAAAAAACAGGAAAATATACGCAACTCAATAATATAATAATTTATACTGCGGTTTAATTTGTAGCTGTAATGTAATTTAGTTTAAGGAAACAATAACATCAAAAGTGAATCAAATCATAATTGAGTAGGTACCTAAGCTATGACTAAAATAATAGGGATATTTAAGTAAATAATAAAATATTAAAGTAATATTTTGAGTTATTTTTTTTTAATGATGGAGTTTTAAGAGCTTTTATTTAACTTGCAATGTATGTATGTTTGTTCGGGTGCAATCTTTGAACTAAGTTTTGAAGTAGATAATATAATAATAATAATATGTGGGACATCTCACACACGGCCATCTGACCCCTAACTAGGCAGAGCCTGTACTATGGGTGCCAGACAGCTGATATACATACATATATAAATATACAACATCCAGACACAGGGCAAACACAAGTGCTCATCACACGAGTGTTTGCCCTGGGCGGGATTCGAACCCGCGACCCTGTGCTTAGTAGGCAGACGTACCTACTACCAACTAGGCTACGGGGCCGTCAATCAAACCATATCTTCAACCGATTGAGCTGAAAGGATGGTGGGCAAGATACACCCAGCTCCGCCAGTCATATACTAATTATAACTGAAAACACCTTCTAAAAATGAACATTTTTTATTATAACGCCGTGGTAAAATATCCGACAGATTTTTTTTTAAATTGACCTATGCTTGTGTCGAATAGATTACGACTAATCAAGCTTCACCGGACACTCCGACAGATCATCACATAAAACTATATGTATACATACCTAATAAATAAAATATTTTTACTCGCTAGTTACCGTTTTTTTTATAATTATTAATAACTCTAATAATGTGAATCTTAATTATATATAATGGAGAAAAGGCTGGGCGACCATAAAATCCCACACACCCCCCCACATCGTCGTCGCGTCGTCGACACCGTCACCGACATCATTGTCAGCTATCCTTTTTTTTGGCGTTTCTGGTCGCTGACAGCGCTGAGTCTGATTTAGAATGCGCCCACGATAAGGCCTTACCCCTAGCGCAAAATAGGCAACCGGACTTTGGGTTGCTGCGCCCATGTCATGTTCATTATATTATGGTTTTTGAGGCTGGCAAGACTCGAGGAAAACATCCACCGACCGGCTCTTTTCTTAGACTCAGTTATTATAGATAATAATAATAAAAATATGAATTCGTTTTCATCACGATGTCTCTCTTCACTGTAAGAGCGTCGAATAAACGTACATTTGTGGCGATTTCATCGCACTACTATTTTTATAAGTTAGTTGTAAGTCACAACGAAACGCGCTTTGCACGAATCGGAACGCATCCGATAGTTGTGACAGATGCTGACCGAACGATTCCCGCATACACACGCGATATTTTCTCTCTCCGTATTTTATAAGTAAGAACTGCTGTGAACTGCATGATTGTGAACACAAAGTATCCGCAATATAAGTGTATAAGGTATCCTGTGTTTTCCTTACCGAAACCCTACACTTCTGCGAGAAGAGCGGCAACCAAGCCGCCAAACATTTAAATTCGAAATTCGAAAATACATTGGTACGTGGCGGGGATCGAACCGGCGAATAATAATTATAAAATGTTTGTTTTATTTCTTGTAAAGTAACAATAAACAAAATATGTTTGTAGTTGTGCTTGTTTTAACTTCAAATAAATAGAGAACCTCGGGGCAGAATTTGATGCGCATTGGCACAAAGAAATATTAACATGATACCTTTCAAACTAAAGTAGTCGAATCTGTGGCGGAACTGGGTGTGCCGCCCATACATTTTTGCCCACTATCCTTTGTATACACGTTTAGTTTGGATGACAATGTACGATATGGTTTGTGACGTCATTCTAAAATTAAATCCAATATGGCGGACCATCCGAGATATCGGAATAATTATTTTTTAATGCATTTCTACAATATGGATATCAAATTTATTCATTTATTTATTAAATAGGTATAGTAACAGACTACAAACTAATTCTCTCATTACAAACAAAGACACTTAGGAACTAATATAAGTTTGCTGTCCAATTATAACTATACAGCAGTGGGAAATCCAGTAGCCATGTGATAAAATGTACGAAAATAATCGATAAATATACGTTACGCTTCTTACCACATCACATCACTATTTTCAAATACAGCAACCATTAAGTTTCATGTTTTTTACATAGCATAGGTTCTTGGTGGGATTCTCAGCAAACAAATATCACTTTGTGAGAATTTTCCAAATTTGATTAGGGTATCAGCACCTGAGCGTCTGAAAGAAAGATGATTCCGTGCTTCGGAATGCACTTAAAACCGTTAGTCGCGGTTAGTGATGTAGTCATATTACGAGCCATGTCAGAAGCCTTATGCGGCTCAGTATTCTTGACACCAGGGTTTGTAAGGTAGGTTAACCTCGAAACGAAGCAAGCAGGTATTTCAATATCCAAAACTGTAATGACTTCTAATACGCAAGACAAACAGATTGTGGTTGCGTGCTGCGAGTACACACTCGTAACTAACTGGAGATGTACACACACGCGGCGGTTACACAGATAAAATCTTCAAATGAGAGGTCATCCGCCGTATGGTGTGATGTTGACATAATAAGCGGGTAGCGTTAGGGCACAGCAGCAAGGTAAGTGATATTAATCTTCGGCGCACTTTCATACTGGCCGGCTGGTTGGCTGAGACTCCGCGATCAGTGCTCGCACAACCGACTCTTGCGCCGCTCGCAAGCGCGCTCCCTGCGCATTCGAAATTTGAAAGAATTCTACGCTACTTTCTTATCAGTTGCATTTGTTTAGGATAAGAAGTAACGAAAAGTGAGCTTCATAGTGCCTGCTTTCTGAAAATAGTTGGAATACTGGAAGCTCTTATTTCAAAGGTTTGTATTTTTTGCATTGTAATATAGTTATTGATAAGTTTTTTTTTAGTTAGGTTTGTGTAAGTACTAAGTTTATCATAAGTTTTATATACAAGTTGATAACCAAAGCAGATTTAAATCAAATATTACAGTTATATAATTATTTTATACAGAAGACGTTATACAGGTATTAATTTTGCTTACTAGAAGGTAATAAATTGTATGTGACTAATTGTAAAAGCAATAGGAACAAATTATTTTGCTTTTTATAATAATAATAAAAGTTGCGCAATAAGTGAAACGGTGAAACTGATATAATTATTTCATGATAGTACTTTTAACATTTGAATATATAGCCCGTGACTTAACGGACACGATTAACCTCAAATTGATAAAAGTTTGGGTTGTCGCCACGATGTGTAAAGCTCCTCAAATTGCAAACTTTTGCCTTTGAAAAGCTTAATGGACAAAGTTGGAACTCATCATTAAAATCCTATAAGTAGGTAATCCCTCTGTTTTATTCCTAGGTAATCATTAACGATGTGCGGGAAAGTTTACTTGCTTTAAGTAAGCCTTATAAGCTTTACTAAATTTGACAGATAATATAAAAATGTTAAATAAGTTTGACAGATAGATTTTTTAGGCATTTACATAATTGATGAGAGTATTACCTTTTAAATATTAAATCATAAGAAATTATCCTAACCACAAACATTCCAATTAGATTACTAATCTCTTTGTTCGTATGTAAAATGCGTATATAATCTTATTTAATTAAATTTACCGCCTTAGTGAAAACAATAGAGATTGCTCTCTCTATCTCTCTCTCTCTCTCTAAATTTGAATTTTGTGGAAACAGTGTCAGACAAGAACCACTATTCATGTCTATATACGACGTATACGTATCTTACTTTGTGCTTCGGAGAGCACATTTAGGCGTTTATACAGAAAATATTCGTAATATCTCTGAAACTAGGAGAGAGGTAGGTCGTGAACGATAATGCTCGCTTATGATAAATAATAATTATTTTATTGTGTTGATAGTTTATAACCGTAAAATAAATAAATACTAGGACTTTGAATATGATCTAATACAATTTCGCAAGTATATTTAAGTTATAACATCTTAAATGTATGGCCCTTATGTGAAATACGGATGTGAAATGTAATATATTAATATTAACATAATATGGAAACGGATGTAACGACATCCTCATAATTTGCTATTAAATTACCTTATGTGCCAGAAACAGAGTTTCATAATCAACAGAGTGGGCTTGCGAATCATCGTTTCAAATCGAACGTTTCGACATTGGATTGACCAACGATATGTTTCAACTAGGGAAAATTGGCAAACAACAATAGCCGTACGCAGCTAAAAAGTAGGTAGTGTTTATCATAACGCGTTAATCAGCGCGGAATTCAGCCACGTTATTGCGTGGAGCGGTTGCGTAAAGCGGTGCAAAAGAACCGGTCCTGCTTGCCGCTCCATTTCAGACGATGGCTGCGGCTCACTCCACTCACGAGGAAAGTGGAAAAACGTCGACAAATTCGATTACATCCGGCCCGAGTTTCGTGCGATTCCGAGAAGGTAGTGACATTTAAGTCGATACTTATCGGCTGCACAGTCTCTCATCCCGCGGCCTCAACTTTCACCATTTGTTAGTTTTGATTCGGGCCAAGCAGATGAATGATGAAACGTTACGTCATTTCATTCATGTACCATAAAAAGCAGATGCGTGTTTATACATTTTTTATGAGAGTTATGATAAGAGTTAGCAATATTGATCTTATGAGACTTCATAATTATTATGGCCTTCCGGGAAACTTGAGCTCGCCTTGAATCAGGGTGAATAGGCTTTAGCCGACCAGCCAATGCGGGTTGGTCAACTTTACACACAACCTATGAATTTCTCCGAATGTATGTGCTCTATTTGTTTTACCATAAGAGCATCTAACAAACGTAAATATGAATTTGAATATTGTAAACACATACACACAAGTGCCGAGGCTTTGATCCTAATGGGAGACAACGGCCCTATATCTGTATGTAGGGCCGTTGTCTCCCATTAGGATACTACTACTAGGATATTCAACGGTCTTATAAAAGACATAATTTAGTTCTAATTACATATATAATATAAAAATGTCACTAAATGCTGTGAGGGAAGTGGCAAGTAGGGTGAGTGGGCGTGGTCGAGTGAGCGATGGATCCCATTATCGCAGGCTACCGAGCGGCCCGCAATGAATCAGTCCATTACGTTACTGGGACACTCAATCGCTATTCAGCACTTTTGCTCCAGTCCCTGCGATGTGAACTGCCCCTTTACGACATACCATAATTACCAAAAAAAGTAGAGCGTGTCACTTTATTAAATGATTTCAAATTATGTGCGAGTATCTCTCCATACATACAGTACAGACTAACCGTATTAGATTCAAGATTTAAACATGTCATTGTCTTGCTTTCCATGTTACGTAATATAAGGTCAGAAAATAAACTTATCTAAATAGAAATAACATGGGCCCTTGTGAGCATAACAGTGTCCAATACTTTCTAAATCTACACAAAATTTGAATAGGTATTTACAAAAATTAATGTGATATAATAATAAGAATAAAATTGTCTATTGAGTTCAACTTAAACAATTACTAATATTATGTATTTAATACATAATAAACAGACTCCGTGGTCGAGTGGTCAAAAGCTCGCCTGACGTTACGGAGGTTAAGGGTTCAAGTCCTGGTGGGCACTCGTCGAACACTTTCCTCTGTTTGGTTAGGACATTTCGGATGAATCACCTGATTGTCCGAAAATAAAGATGATGATTCCGTGCTTTGGAAGGCACGTAAAGCCGTTGGTCCCGGCAACTATCTACGGATGTAGCCATGTCGGAAGCCCAAGGCGGTTTTATAATTCCGACACCAGGGTTTGTGAGGTATGTTCACCTCGAAACCCACTCGACAAGCAAGCAAGCAATATATAATATGTAATATAATCAGTAAGTATAATCAGGGTATATGGGTTTATTTTATGAATTCATACACACCCGGGAAATCCGCTGTACCGTGGCAGTTTTTATTTCAAACACACGTTGCGTGCTCTTAGAGTGTTCATGGAATATTTAGCACCAATTTTAGCAGTTTTCTCTTTTAGCCGTCGGCGTATGTCTTTGTAAGTAAAGTGTATTGTCTGCGCCATTTTAATATAAAAAAGTCAAATATTGCTTTTCATTTTCTGTAAAGGATATGCTCGAAATTGCCTTGGCCTTTTGATCTGTGGAGATGAGGATGCATACGGCCCGGTGGAGAGCCGTAGGCACAGGACAAAATATAATAACCTCTCATTTCCCTACGGCCGCGGAGCTCGAGACAAGTATTTTTGCTTTAGCTGTGCTACTTAATGAATATTCCGGCCGTCCATTAATCACGTGATCTTTTTTTTAGCATTTTTTAACCCCCCCTCCCCCTTGGTGATACATGGTGAGGTTTAAGACTACCCCCCACCCCCCACCCAACATCACGTGTATTTTTAGTACCTGCAAAGAATCTTAAAATTTTTAGAACATTATCTTTACATACAGGTATAAACCCTTACCTACCCCTTTGGTTCGTTTTCGTAATTTTGATTTCGTAATTGACTATGAAAGAGGAACCTTATTTTATTCTGAAATTAAGGACTATGATAAAAATGCCTAGACAGAAAGGTTGCAGGTTGTTTTTGATTGGAAAAAATAAATACACGTGATATTTTACCACACCCCCCCTCCCCCCTTGTGATATTTCGTGATTTTTGACAAACCCCTCCCCCCCCTTTGAAGCCTCACGTGATTAATGGACGGCCCCTTACTTTGACTCAATGACAGATAATATGAAAGTTAGGTTCGTTAACAGCTCATATATGTCCCCACCGAGGGGCTCGAGCCTACCCTGATACTAGGGTGAATAGGCCTTAGTCGACCACGCTGGCCCAGTGCGGATTGGTCAACTTCACACACAACCTTAGAATTTCTTCGCAGGTGTGTGCAGGTTTCCTCACGATGTTTTCCTTCACCGTAAGAGCGTCGAATAAACGTACATATGAATTCGAAAATCGAAAACACATTGGTACGTGCCAAGGTTTGAACCATCGAACTTCGGAACGGAAGTCAACGGGCCTAGCCACTTGGCCACCGACGCTCTTAAAAGTTAAAAGTTAGGTTTGCTACACTAAATTCAAGAAGACAAATAGTTCGCGTGTAACTGTCTTGAGCTCTAGTCACGTTCGTAAGGACACGACCTTTCACAAATGTTTTAACTGACGACTACTATGGTAGGTAGTACTCTAAAGTAGGCAAAGATATCCTTGGACTGAATTAAGGTTAAATGCGAGTTCACCAAATACGAGGTGTTAGCGATATATTTCTGGACATCAGATTTTAAAACTCAAAATGAAAATAAATTGATGGCGGTGTACACTTCTTGGAACTTTTTCAAGAATAAGATCAACACGAAAAAAATATTACTTCTAAATATGTACTTTAATTTTAATTTATTAATAGCATTTCAAATGCAAGAATTCAATCCAATTTATTTATTTGCAATCATATAATATCTTAAGGCCTAAATTATAAAAATAGTTTCAAATATGAACAATTTTTTAAGTAAATAAAAATTAATTTAATAATAATTCAGTTTTCCTTTATCCTTACATTAAGTATCTAAACAAGATATAAAAAATACATGTTTAGCCAGTCCCCAAAGTGTACACTTTACTTACAACAATAACTTATGTAAGACAATATAAAGCCGGTTGTAGTCGGGTCGCGGGGCCCGTAAACCGTAATCGACTTACACGGCCCGCTTCTTATCTCCCGCTCCAAGACACCGCTTTGCTCTGCGCTAATGATAAATAGATGACCATCCATTTATTTTTATACTCCATAAAACATTTATTTACTGCTTCCGCTCATTGATTCTCTTTTATACTTTATTTATAAATTGAACAAGGGATGTAAAAAATATACGAGATAAATCAGCTAAAAAAATTTTTAACTGTTATGCTTATGGGATGATCTGATTACCTTTCTCCAAAGATTTTCCAAGAAAGATTTCTTTGAAAAAGTTGCTCTAAATCATTGCCTCAGAGCTTATCTTTTCAATTTGCTAAGATGTCACTAACAATTTGTATTTTGTGAGAAGGATATGCTATGAGTACTAAATTGAATCCAACAGACATTGAATAATTTAGGCAGCTTAGTAATTTAAAGTTTTTTCATTAGTCAAACCGCTAGACAGAATGTTAGCGACCCAAATAAGATTGAAAGAAAAGATTGAAAAACATTGTGAATAACAAGAAAACATATTCAGTACACGTTTCAAAAATAGAATAAGATCGTTATTCCATGAAAGTTTCCAATAAAAGTCCCGTACGCCCGAGGATTCCTCCCCCTCCCCCGCGTATAAACTGTCCGGGTTTATCACGCATCGTAACAAGCCAGACGTGTCCCCATTACATCCGACATCCCTCAAAGAGTACACTGGTACCCTTAACCCTCTGCTGGTTTCCGCGTCCCTAACATGGCCGCCACATTTTTTGCAAATAAAAAGGGCTTTCCTTTTGAACATTCCACGACTTACTTCTGAATGTATCTTGCTAGGTTCCACTTTGATATTCGTTTTGGTGTAGAAAGTGTATTGTGTAACATTTATTAACGTTGAATTACGTGAATAAGTAGGTAGCGTACAGCATGGCATTATCGGTGTATTCATTCAGCGCTTCTGTGTTCACACGACTATGTGAAACTCTTTAAGGGGGCCTTGTCATTAAAAAATAATTCACAATTTCCTTGTTTTTATTACACAAATAAAAAAAATGCAATATGCTATTCGAAATATACTTGATTTATTATGATTGTTATTATTATTGTAAGGCCGACGTGAATTACTTCGTGTGTTTGGGTAAAAACATGTCCACAACATATCGTTAAGCTTAGAAATTCTCCGCATTACAGGCTGGAACAGCTCCAGAGGCTGTAGTAATAATGGCCGCCTTGCCAAATCTATTTTTAGACCAGAGCACAGAATAAGTAATAGTACTACTAGAGTAGCGTTCCAAAACTGCCATTTTGCAACTTGTAATTTTGTTTTATTACGATGGTCGGCTGTGTGACTAAATACAGAAATTAAAGAATATTACATTATAACACTTAAACAAATATAACCGCGGTTATTTTGTTTAATTGTTAGTCCCGGTATTTTGGCGCTGTTGCAAGCACCGTATTCACGGGTACACAGATACTCGTAATAGTGACCGCCAAAGTTTATGATCAAAACAAAACTATTTTCTAAACCGACTACTAAATCGATGTGTATTCTGCCGTTATATAACACGGAAAGGAGCATCTGACACATTTTTTCAAAATTAGTTAAAATACAATTTTACTCAAAACTGTTTTTTAACCGACTTCAAAAAAGGAGGAGGTTCTCAATTCGACGCGTATGTTTTTTTTTTGTGTGTTTGTTATAAGATATCTCCGCCAATTGTGAACCGATTTTCAAAATTCTTTTTCTAATCGACCAGGTTTACTTGCAGGGTGGTCCCATAAAAATTTCGCTAAGATCAGATGATTAAATTTGAAGATATGAGGAAATAACTCCTCAATTCACGATGCCGTTATACTCGATCGGTAAATTGTTTTGGCAATATCTCGGCTTCTTATCAATCGATTTCAATATTTTTTTGTTTTATAGATAGAACTTGTACCTACTCAAAATGGTTTCATATAAATTTGGATTATATCTGATGGCGGAGTAGAAGACTAAAACGAAAACTCTTTAATAAATAACAGCACACTCATTGCGTTGCTTTTGTTATAATTGAAAAAACAAGAAATATGCTGTTTTGGTTCATATTTTCTGTAAACTAAGTCATAGATTAAAGATTTGAAAACCCCAAGTGACGATAACAACTTTAGAATTTTTCCGTGGACTAAACGGGCGAGCGTCGTCGGTATCGTAGTGGTTTGGTCAGTTGTTCGCCATTCTAAAAACTTAGGTTACAGTCCAATTAAGTATAGCAATGTTTTAGAATTTAAAATTAAACGTAAGACTGTAAAGGAAACATAGTGAAAAATCTGCATATAATTATGTACTAAAAAAACAAATTAAAGTTTTGTGTGAGTAACTTGTCATGGTAAACTTTCACTAAAAAGGGTAAAATAAAAAGATAATTAAAAAAATATATAAAACCGCCTTCAAGGTCCTAACCTACACTAAAAAGTTAAAAATAAAATATAAATCTAGCTGAAACATAGAAATTTAATATGGCTATTTATATTCCTTATTTACATAAATTGTAACATCATATAAACATGTATAGACGTTGTTATACACTTCATCTTGGAGTCGGTGCCAGCTAATATCATCACCATCATTTCAACCAAAAGACTTCTACTGCTAGCAGTCATCTATAGTGGGCTCAGTACCTAGTACTCTGACTGCGTCCTTTAATATTTTATATTCAACGATCTGAGCTTTTGAGATCAGATGTGGTTCCGATTAAATAGCTAGCCTCAACTGGCACCGACTCCAAGATGAAGAGTATAACAACGTCTACACATGTTTATATGATGTTACAATTTATGTAAATAAGGAATATTAATAGCCATATTAAATTTCTATGTTTCAGCTAGATTTATATTTTATTTTTAACTTTTTAGTGTAGGTTAGGACCTTGAAGGCGGTTTTATATATTTTTTTAATTATCTTTTTATTCAGTATAACAACGGTGTTTTTATCTAATTTTGATAAAATCTGTCATATTAAGCCCAAAAACAATTTCCTTCTTCTTCTATGTGTACATCGTCTATTCTAGAATACTGTAAATTTTCCTGTACACATGCATTTCAAACTTCATTTATACCGATTCGCAATCCAATTTCGAATAGCCGCCGTTCTAAACTGCAAGTTGGAAAACTAAGTTCAAAGGTAGGGCGAATGGCTTCCTCTAATGACTGAACTTGTAGTACAGTTGGAAAGGTTGTTTACAACTTACCTGAATTGTACTTTTGATTCCTGTAATAAAGCTCATTTTCACTTAAAATAGTGTAGATATAACGTTGTTAAATTAGACCTTCGTATTCGTACTTGATTCGTTCGCCCTTTCAGATCTAGACCCTTGACCTAGAAAGGGAGAGATCTCATGTCTATTGTGTTTGAAGATAAGTATGTGTGTGTATGCTGAAAGGCGCTAATGGAATACGATTTAAAGGCGATTTTTCTTACAAATAGGAGGCAATTTCGTTCGAAAATCTCATTTAATTCTACTGTAAAGGCAAATACATATATAGATTTTTGAAAAGAAGACTCATTCTTATGCATGATGAATGAATAATAAACAGAGTGGAGTAATGTACCACACACATGTTTTCTCTAAAAGCTTTCGAATATCTTTTTATTTTTTAGGTGTAATTTGACTCTCTTACAGTGGGGTAGGTAAAATATCGCGAGAAACTTCCACATATCTCAGAAAAAATGAAGTTGTTTTTTTAGCAGATCAAACTGCAACGAGCTAACTTATTTCTTGATGACAAATAGAATAGAATTTTGATAATAACATGTACGCATAGTTACAAAAACCATGCAACCATTTCACTAAGTATAGCTTAAGAGAAGCTTACAGTTTAAGCTCCCTTTGTTGCGCACGAAAGGTTTATTTATGGTCTGAAAACCAATCCGAAACAGGCACAAGATTGCCTGAATGCCATTCGCTATTACTAAATAAACGTCTATTCAAAGTAGTTTGAATATGGAGACGTAAAACAACATTGTATTCTATCTAACGTCATCTCAGCGTGCGAATATCATTCAATTTTTAAGCGAAATAAGGTCATGTTTGTTGAATAAGTCATAAAAGCAGCCAACAGTTGAAACAGCAAAATTGTATACAAATTGTCTCTTTAAAAAGACAGGTTCCACTTAAAAAGAAGTCTATTTCCTTAAAAAGTACACAGAATTTCGGACTCACTCGACTACAAGCACAATGCCAAATGTTGTAGCAATTAAACTACATTTTATGGGTAGAATTTGCAGTAGTTGCGAAGCTGAAATTTCGTTGTTCATTCTTGTTGCATTGTATGAAAATTCGGTGGCGATCATTCGCACGCCACACTGCTATTCGCGATATGCAGTTGACCGCAATCCCGAATTCGTATAACCGCGTATAGCTTTTGACTGGAATGTTTGGTCCACACTAGCTCACGTAGAAACTCACATCAGGATTTGAAATAAGCTTGGGTTCTTCACTTCACGGTCTGATTGAAACATTAACACATTAATATTTATAATAATGGCATCACATAGCAATTCATTCATGCAAATATGGACATTTATACCCCATTGAATCTTGACCTAGAAACCTTTAGCTTTAGTAGGTAGGGCCCGGCGTGCGATAATCACGGCTTAAACAATAAATCGTTTGGAATTAATTTTATTACATAAAGATTGACTAACAAGCACAATTTTATTTTTGCGGCTAGAAAATACTACTGGGAAAACGTAAACAGCAAAAGCGTAGCTTGTTAATGCAGAGAAATTATTCAAACACAAGAATATTATAATGCTAAAATGTGGTTCTTTAGCAAAATCTATCATCTAATACATATCTCCGGTAGATACTACCAGATAGATACTCCTGGAACGCATTATTACTGAGTAAAGACCAACATGTTTACTATGTAATACATCACAATATGTACGCGACCGAGCCGTAACAAGATAAACTACGAAGCGGGAATTTGTCCTAAAACAAGGACAATATTCAGTCGGCAAACTGCAGGCACAACCGCACACTGTCAAACACAATATGCTTGAATGTGGTCCGAACAGAACAGACATTTCAGTAGAGACTCCTTTTCACTAACAGAACTAAATGATGCCAGCAATAAAATAAAACTAACCGAGTAAAAATATGTATGTACAAAGAAAGGACTTGGTCTTTTGTCCAGCAGTGGACTTTTTTTTTGTTGAAATTGATGATGGTGATGAGATTTGTTAATTTATAAGACCGAAATCGGATTTTACATTAAGTAGAGCAAAGAGATGTAGAGGTAGGTAGAGTGATTTTTATACTGATTTACAAACACAGCTACAATATTATTATAAATACATCGTCATTTCACACTATGGGAAGGTATTAGAAAAGCGTTGTACATTCACAGGTAGATATATAACTGCTGAAAACCTATTCGCCCCAATGGATCTGCTTAAATCCAACAGAAATACATAAAACAATGTAGAAAATATGTTCCTTTATGCTTGAGGGTCTTTTTAACTAGAAGGGGACTCAACAGCCGTTGGTGTGGTGGCAGATGTTTATTTTTTCCTTTGACTATATGTAATAATATGTTGCTTTCTGCGTTAAACGTCGACTCCAGAAAGTTCTAATAACATTGATGTTTGATGAACACGAACGTGTATCCAAAGAGCATTGCACACGACACGGACCAATGCGCAATTAGGAAGGTTGGTGCTGGACTGTTCGACTATATTGTTTCTAGGCCATAAGCTATGTTTATATTAGGGCTTTACATAGTTAGAACAGAATAGTAGAAGGTTACAGAACGACCACTCCCGCTAAAATTATGACACTAACAAAAAAAAGCTTCATACTGCTGCATGAGCTGGCCTGTAAGGCTGAGGCCAGACAAGCGTAATTTTGTGAGTCGTGAGAGGAATTTTCTGTCGGCCAATTTCTGCTGCATTCGGCTTCATACAATCCCCCTGTTTCATTCACAAGGCGACTCAAAATGAGTTACGTATTTTGTATGAAACAGTAATTGCGCGAACGAAAATGAGCGACTCACAATTTAAAAATTACGTTCGTTTGGCCTTACCTTAATGTCACGACAATGTGTGCATGCGAGATTTGATTCTTTGTATAGAGTGAACCATCTGCGGGACCGCAGATTTTTTTTTAATTTGTGTATTCTATCTACTTACTTTACAAGTCTGACTTCTCTAAGAACTTCGAGCGTAACCTGAATTGTTTAAGACCCTAGATGTAATCACCACTAACTGAGAGATGGTTGTCTCTCAATGTATTTTATCTCCGTGAGATATTAGATACAGTTAAACCACACTCTAAATTGTAAACATCTGGTTCGGTGGAGCCCAAATGTGAGACAAACGACGTCGATTACCTACCTAGAAATTTAGTACACAGGTGCACCTCTGGTGATTTATTCATAGATTAATTTTACTATATATCACATAATTTAGACAATATCGCTCGTTACTAATCCTCTTCAGGCATTTTTTCGTAATCTCTGACTGAACGATTTTAATGGAAATATGTCGAGATGAAGTTTTATAACTACATTCATAATTCTAGTCCAAATTATTACAAATATATTGAAAATAATAGATTTGTATATCTTGATAACGGTAATTCATTACAGAACTAACAAACCGAGTCCGAGTTACGTAAATTTAAATAACGGTAGCGAACACAATTCGATTGATACGCCGCCATCAGCGCCGCCCGCACTGGTTCACAATCACAATATTCAAATCGGTTTAATTTTTGCACGAATCTGTCCAACTGTGCTTCGTTCGTTCGACCTACATGTCTAGCGCTACTCAAATTTCGCGTCACGTCATCCCGACTCGCTTCACGGGTGAAAATTCGCGCCGCGTCCCGCTTATTCTAAAAAGCGATTCCTCAATACCACCTAATTGCCTCTCGCTTTAATTAGAACCGCTAATTGCGGTCTTTCCATTTCGTAGCCCTATTATTTTCAACCGTCTTATTTGTTTGGTCTTTTATAATTATTAATCAAGTGCAACAAAGACAAAGATATGTTTTTTATCTCGTCCATTTTGTCTCCGCGGGTGCTGGATAGATTAAAGCAACCGGCAGTATTTTCATCGTTCGGCGGCTCTTTATGGTACACGGAGTAATGAATTTCTTACGTAACAAAATTTTTACTACTTATAGATAGATAGAATGCTTCGGCCGATCAATCTTTTTGTATCCATAAGCAACTCACTCATAAACCTCAATGTATTTACGACTATTTGTCGCGTACTGATAAATCTGTACAGATTTTCCAAGATTTATAAAGACAGATCCATTATTCATGATTGATTGTTATTTGAATTGAGTACAGCTAAAAATGTGCTTGCTCATCTAAAGTGCGTAGTTCACAAATTATCGAAGATATGCCATTCACATCACATAGACTCACAATTTTAAATAGAAAGCTTCGATTTCGAAATGTCGCGTTACGTATTCGTGCTGGGTTGTGGGAGTGTGAAGAAACAATTTTCTTGTACTAACTGTTGTCAAGAATTTTTCCATTGACTACTCTTTTCAGAGTTTTAAAAATAGCTATTTTAATCAAGCTAGGATTAGCAGAGGTCTCTCCTCGTTTTGTATTTATAAAGCAAATTCACGTAAAACGGATTTTGAATCGAAAGTTTGCTAACAAGAACAAATAGGAGAAAGAACGAGCCAAAATTAAATAATAAAAACAAAGCCTCGGTGTGCATCGATTTTCTTGTTAAAATGGAGCTCTATTCAAGAAAATAAAGTTTCATTTTTAGCCTGATCAGACTGCTGAAATTATTACACAAATAAGAAAACGAAGCTGGCAGGCGACGGTTTCTGAAATAATAAAGAAGTAGGTACCTAATGCAGAGTGACGGGCCACGGGCGAGTATACGAGCCGGCCGCGCCCGTGTTGTGTCTTCGCCAAACATTGTGCACAAAATTCCCTCATTGTGCCATTGTTGGTGAAACTTACTTCATTAGTTCCCACTTGCTATAGACAAAGTTTATCCAAGCCCCTACACATTTGGTTTGGGAATTCGTGGAAATGTTTTCTAGTGGTTCAATCTGAGACCGTTTATTTAGGGTCGAGACATAGTATTTGATATTACGAAATTCCTAAGGGAATTATTTCATCACGAAATTTTTGTGTTACATATCAATCTCTAGTTTACTAGTTTGCATGTGTCAGCAATCGAACTTTAGCAATAAAATTTCCCAACGATTTTATAACAAAAGTTATCTGATCAAACCTCAGTGCAACTTGCAGAATTCTGCATCTCCATGCATTAAACTTTTATCAATTCAAAGTTTCGTTCGTTTAACGCTGGTCTTTGAACCGTTGAAGTGTTTACCGTCAGAAAGTATTAGGTAACACTGAACGAATTTATAGCACATGTGTATGGAGTATAGGAGAACGATGTTATACATCTAACCACGTAGTTGGAATTGCTCCAAATAGTAAAGCTGCACTTAATCAAAGTTGAGGTTCTGTGCCAAAAAATTACGTTAAAGTTTTTGTGTAAACTTGCGATTTCGATGGCATTTCCTTCTATTATGAATTACGTCCAATTTCACATTGTGCCTACGTTAAGGTTTCAAATAGGTTTAAAGCACAATATAATCAATAGGGTATTTAGTCTTTCTTGGTATTATTAGAAACATACCTTGATCAGATTTCCAATATTACATTAGATACTGATTAAGTATACAATTACGCTCTATCAAATTGCCTAATAACACTTAATATCTAATAAGGGATTTATTATTTAGAAATCAAAGTTAGCGAAGGCTAAGATGGTACTTAAAATATCAAAGTCGTACACTACACGTATCACTTTATCTGTTAAATTTTTAACTTAGTATTGTCTTTTGGTTTCAGAAACACTAGCTGCAGTGACTATGGAAGTTTCTTCCTAACCTTCATGGAGTTGTTAGTTACCAAGTGACAGTGCAGTACTGACTGTGAAATGTGCGTGCAATCACCAAACATGAAGTCCAAAGCGATGTTGTTCTTGATCCTTGTGCTTGTGAGTTTGGTGGGTGGTGCGGTGAACTCCAGTGATGTGGACCTTGGGGAAAGATCTGGGTCAAGAATGGCTTGGATGAAGGCGTTGTTGGACCACCATGATTGGAGAGATTTGATAGCGAACGAGAGTGTGGTGTTGCCTCAGCAATGCGCTCTGGATTTGCGGCAGTACATTGAAGCGCTGAACGAAGGACAACTTTGGGCATCTAAAAGTAAGCGATATAATTTACTTGTAAATAATTATTATAATAGATATTCTCTAGCGCGTCTCCCGTAGCAGAGTTTCTACGAGACTGGCAGAATTCCTCCTTTTAAATTTAGAATTAGTTATTAACGGGCCCGTCTTATCTGAGCAAAAATGGTGTGGAATTCGATTATTGGTAGAGAACATTTTCGAGACAAATATTGTAATTCAGATTTATTTGTTTTCAAAATGAATGTTTGTAAATGTATTTATTTACTGTAGATTTAGCATTTCATTCAATTTTATCTGTATTATAATAATACGAATAATATTATAAAGAGGAAAGGTTTAATTGTTTGTTTGTTTGTTTGCATCGAATAATTAGGCTCCGAAACAACTGAACCGATTTAAAAAAATATTTCACTGTTGGGAAGCTACACTATCCCCGGGTAGCATAGGCAGATATTGTCACAGCACATATTTTCAGAAATATTAGGGATCTTTACTAAAACTCCAATATTGTAAACCAAGTTGTAAAAAAAATACGTAAAATATTCCTAACGAAACTACAGAACCGATTTTGATGAAACTTGGTACAAATATAGAATAGACCCTAGGGAAGGAACAAAAGCTACATTTTACTGAGGGAAATTCCCACTGATTCCCACGGGAAAAATGTTAACGCGGGCGGAGCCGCGGCGGAAAGCTAGTTTGTAATCTAATAAAATATTGATTACTGTTGGTTTTTCTAACATAATATATGTCCACTGTCCACATTATGGATATCTAATGTGTGATGATGACATACTACCTTATGATATTTCAGCGACGATATATTAATTAATTATTTCAATAAATATACCTACTATAATAAATCGATATTCTTTGATAAAATGGATAATTATTTCTCAGCTTAAAGTAAGCAATATTAAAAAACAGCATATATTATCTGCTATACCTATCTTTACTTCTTTACTTAAATGTAACGTAGCAGTCTTACTCCTATAAAGAATCCTCCTTCAAACATAGTATTTTATTTGCGCACAATAATATAATAAACGATGCACTAATGCACGAAACATAAACAGTACATTGCTAAATTACTTTTAACAATTTCAGCGTGATAAAATATACGCAATTTTTACAGTAATGAAGATTACTACTAGTCTGTTTTATAATAAGTTGTGCGTTGCGCGTTGTCTGCTGCCGCTGAACGCTCGTGCGCTTGCGACGGTTACATAAACGCGCAGACCAGAAAGCACTGCGATTACGCATGGTTAAAATCAACCTTGCACCTCGCTTGTATGAAACTGAGTTACCAATACGAGTACAGGAAGAATACGCCGCTTCTAGTTCAATTCAAGGTTAAATGATTTTGATCTCGATGAATTGTTGATGTTCTACGTCACGCGTCTGATTATGTCACAAAGTTGACGAGCCCGAGCTCGTTCGTTGGTACCTATGGGAATGGCTGTTAGTTACATAATCAGCATAAGCCGAGGTGCAAGCAGCGGGCATTCCGATCGGCCCAGTGCGCTGGTGCCGCAAGTGGGTCGATGACACTTCACTCGAGGCCGCCTCGCCAATTCCGCACCTCTTGCTGGAAATAATGTGTCATTAGTATTAGCTAACGAGGCATTATACTTGAGTTCAATAGAGTTCAAAATTGCAATTGACTTTTGAAATATAGGTCAAAAAAAAGAACAGCCAATGTCAACATATTCTTATTATAAACTAAGTACTATTGATTAGTAACTCTGTGTTGGCGCCAAAATATATAAACCAGCTACTTTCCCCTAGCGAGTTTTGTAAAATACAGCAGTAACATTTTACTCGTATGGACATAAAAAGTCCGTAGCGAAGTACAACTTGCAGCTCTACACTCTTGCCCCGGATTAGAAGTCGTTTGTAACATACAGACCAAAGAAATTCCGCCGGAGTGCGCGAGATTGTCGAGAATTTTCACAAAGGGGTTGCATTTTGTAAGATCAGAGGCATATTTTTTTCTCATATCTCAAGGAAAAATCAGGGATGTATATAACACTGAACCCGAGCATATTATAGATGCTCAATAAAAATATGTAATATTCCCCAATTAACCCGTGATCGAATTGTAGGCGACGACAAAAGGTTTAAGACAATTTGCTTTGAAAGCCATTAGGCTCCTAAACAGGAAGGGTCACGTTTAGTTCAAGTCGGCGTTAAAAGGTGTCTTAGTGACAATATTATGTCCTATAAATGTAAATGGTGATGAAGCATGTACGTGTAAACGATCTTGCCTCTAATTTGTACCCAACTACTAAGATTTGGGTTAAAATGTGGTATGCACTAGATGAAGACAGGGCGCTATAGTTTATACGATTGCCTATCGATTGCAATACGAGAATTCAGAAGTTTAGAATTTAGATACTATAGATTGGCTGTATTTTAAACTTGGGAACTTTAAATGATGATATAAAAGTGTTTTTGTATATTTTATAATTCAAACAATTTACCGTATTTTTACAAAGAATCATGAAGCTTGTACTATTTATGCATATCTGTCGCCTGTTTGTTACCCATGAACTCGGTTTTCCGGAACTTTCATTGTATGATGGTGAAATATTCAAGCTAACTGGTGCCCCGGGGCTCCTTAGAGGGCGCGTTTAGTCGTTTTGCGCGCAACATGGCAAATTGTAAAAGTATTATGCGGGGCAGGAAAATTAGGTTCTTTACGACAAAACACTGTTTTACTAAAATAAGCAAATGCAAGCTGACTTCGTCGTATTAATAATGTTATGTAGGTATTGTAATAGTTCTTTTTTAATTTACCACCAAAGTAGTTCAAATTTAATTTCATATAATTTCTTGAATTACAAAAAGGTTTTAATCCAACAAGCTTTATGACTGGTATTCACAGTTCACAGTAAATAAATAACTTAGGTAAGACAGAAATAATCTTAATTATTTTCATATTCAGAATGGACGTTAGTTAGGCTTCCTCATATTAGCACGCCGCGTAGACATAAAGATAATCCATTTAAGCTCATCGGATTGGTGTGACGTGAATCCCGTGAATAGGGCAGCGGAACTCTGCGCAACCAAGCTCATAGTACCTAATCTGACGAGGAAATTGAAAGCCAGCGCGTCGGAATCGGTGTTTCCTTAAACTGTCATGTATATAGACTGACAGCTGGTATCAGCAAGAGTGGCAGTGTGTTGCAGGATTTTACGTTAATTGATTCAGGTATTTTAAATACGTAAAGGCTTTTCATTTTTACTAACCAAATGAAACAAACAACCGCCTCCTAATCAGTGCTGCCCTTTTGGGTAAATTTCCCACTGAGCCTGGACACTTTGCATAATGCACCACACATGGTCGCTTGTCATAACTGTTATTTTTTTATTATTTTCTATGTTTATAATAATAACTTGGTTTTTAATATTTTTTTACTTTTAGCTTTTTACTTATGTGTGCAATTTATATGCAATAAACTTTTAATATCTATCTAGCTGAGTAGTAAAAACGCATGCCTCATATCACAGAGGTTTCGGGTTTAAATCTCGGTGGGGCACCAGACGAACAAATGTCACGTTGTGAGACTTTCCCCAGGACATTGTAGGCTGGATCACCTGATTGTCCGAAAAGAAACATGATTCCGTGCTTCGGAGGGCACGTGAAGCTGTCTGCCTCGGCTACTATCTAGCTACTACGGATGTAGTCGTTACAATGCTAGAAGTTTTGGCAAGTTTAATAATTCTGACACCAGGATTTTTAAGGTAGATTAACCCCGAAATCCACACGCTGAGTGAGTACTACCCTTTGCGGTTATGTTCCATCACTACATAGTATACAATAAAGTCGCTTTCTCTGTCCCTATGTCCCTATGTCCCTCCCTTTGTACGCTTAAATCTTTAAAACTACGCAACGGATTTTGATGCGGTTTTTTTTAATAGATAGAGTGATTCAAGAGGAAGGTTTATATGTATAATACATGCATAATATGCTTAAGAATAACCCACAATAACCATTTTCCCGTGCGGAGCCGGGGCGGGTCGCTAGTATTATATAAGTGGGGTAGATGACCGAAAGCGATAAGTAGGGAAACGAGTACATTTAGTATATTTTCCATTTAAAAAGATTGGAATATTTTTATATACGTATTTCGCATTTCTGCTGGATAATCCAATTTAGTAACTAGTCATATTTTACACATTTTATGTGAAGTAAACTTTGCGGTCTAAAATTTTTTTTTTATAACCAAAGCAATGAACATGTTGTAGAAAAGAATAAATAGGTATGCAAAACAGAAACTACATTTTATACCACCTTATACAGCTAAATATAGTTTACGTAGTGAGATTCTGGCGTGTAACGTGATGTTGCATAATCGGTTAAAAGGTTTATTCTAGTCTAGACTGCATGGATACAATACTCGTATAGAAACAAATGAAGTTCTTTTCAAAAAATATTCGGAAAAAAGGAATATAATATAATAGAATAGAATAAAGGTTGAAGGTATATCAGAATTTTTATTTAGCTTTAGGGCCTTTGCGCTTTGTAGGATGAAACTCCTCAGTAGATAAATTATGTAAAAATTATGATACTTTATGCATTAAAACCAAGATATAAATTTAACGCACACGTGTGTATGAAATATTCCGACTAAATGAGAAGACATGTGTGATACAGAGTGGTATAATCTAATAAATTACACATGGGTTTTTTGTAAGTCCCTCGAAATTCGGGTAAACGAGGGTGGTTAACTGGATAAATGGCCGAGGCCCTACGACACGTACCGATGTGTTGCCAGCCACACGTAATTATCAACACTTAGTTTTCTCGGCGTCAAGTTTGTCTGGATTTCGAGGAAAATGAGGGTAGAAGCGTGACGTAAATAAAGAAAAATAAACAATAAATTTGTGATTCTCCTTTACAGTTTTTCAGAGTAAGAAAATAAAATTTCTGTCATCATTAGTTATGGATAGATTTCCTGTATCGGAAATGTTCATACATAACACTTGACGACACACAATTTCTTTATTAAAATTAATTTGGCCAATAAAAGATCTCATACCAAAATAATGTATTATGAACACAGTTCAAAATAGTCGTGGGAAAAAAATACTGAATCAATACGACATTGCCAGTACCGTCCTAAATGTGGTAGCTAATTTCTCATTTCGCTAGACCTGAATAGAACCATGCTCTTATCATGGCGGCCCCTGGTGATAAATGTCCCAGATAAGTAACGGCCACAAACACGTGTCTCCCACGTCCCACCTCACTCCGGTCAGCTCACCGGGTGTCCTGAAAATGTAATTAAGACTTGAGGTCGTAAAGACACCTCCCTAGTGCCACTTCGTCTTTAACAGCCCATACATGTCCTCACCGAGGGGCTCGAGTCTTCCCTGGACCTGATTCAGGGTGGCTTCTCAACCCGCAGCTCCAACTTTCACCATTCGTTAGACTCGGGCCAAGCACATGAATGATACGTAGTATTATAAACAACTTTTCAATAAAAATAACCACCATGAAAACTGAAAAGCAAAAAATTCTGTGAGTGAAAATCAATCATCCCCTATTTTCTTACCCTTATTGTTGGATTTTCAAAATATGGCACCAACTGGCGGTATATACCCTTTACTATAAAAAAAATAATTATCAAAATCAGAATACTCTACAAAAAAATATGCGTGGTCGATCATACATTTCCGTTTTTCGTCGGTTAAAAATCAGATGCATGTGTGAGGTATGATTCCTATTCATACCTATTCATTAACAACAAAAATATGTCCACGAAGGGGCGTGGGCTTACCCTGAATCAAAGTGAATGAACAGTAGGCCTACTCCGAGGCGTTCATCGACACGGCCGTGTCGTTGTCAAGAGGTTTGTCGGAGGGAGAGGTCCAGTTGTGAGGTAACTGAGGGCCATTGAGGATTTCAAGAGGCTCATTGAGGATTTCAAGAGGTCTACTGAGGTTTCTTTTTTGTAAACATGCCAATGTCATTTTCTGAAATAAACTTTGACACGCACCCTCTGACCAAAGCGAACATTGCTAAGGAGTATGCACTAAAAGACATGACGATATAAAATGACACAATAACACTATTACACTGAAACATTGCTTCTAGTCATATGTTGATGGGTGGTTGTGTAAAAGTTATAGCAGTTGATTCGATAATCTGTGGAGATTTAATGTTTTAAAAACTATACCTTTCAGAGATATATTGACGTCATACATTTTTCTGTCCTTATTTAACGACATTTCAGGAGGTTTCCGGTGGTCTTCTTTCTGTTTCGCGCCCAAATTTTGCCCCTCTGAAGTCTCATGTCACGATCGACAAATTGATTTTGAAGTTAAATTAAAAAAAAATGGACGACAAACCCACGGCACCAAAATTGGTGCCGTGGCTTTGTCGTCGGGACCGATTTCTCTTCAAATATATAATATTACCTTAAACTGATGACTGATACTAAAACTACAGGATATATGACACATGTTTACAAAAAAAGAGATCTTTTTATAAAGCCGTCTTCTCATAATATCCGTTAGAAAAAAGGTCTCGCAAATTTCAACCTCTGTCTCTGCAGACTTCACAAGCTGTGTCGATAGATTCATCTCCTTCATTGAAAAACTTGAATAATACTAAAACTAATGACTGATATTAAAAATACGGGATATATTTTACGTGGTAAACAAAAATTGTATCTAAAAGTTTTGTAGTTTTGGCACCGTGATCGAAGGAAAACGAGTCTACCAAACTACTATAATCCGTGTCACCATCGACATATAATGTTAATATCTTTAAAATTATTCAAGTCTGAAGTAATATTGTACTTGATACTAAAACTTAAAAATATACGTGACATCTCTTTAAAATTTTGATCTAATTCATGAAGTAGTTTTGAAGATATATCTGTAAGAAAAAGGCCTAGCAAATTTTAGCTGATTTCGAAACTGTCACTATAAGCCGTGTCGAGAGATAAGTCTACTTAATTTAAAAATGAATAATACTTAAAAGTGATGACTGTTTTTGAAAATAGAGGATATATTTAACGTATAAAATGAATATTGTATAAAAAAATCCAGTATTATGTGCAGCGTGACCGCAGGAAAATGAGTCTTAAAAACTGCCATAATCCGTGCCACTAACGACATTATAAATGTTAATATCTCATAAAATATTTAGGTTTCGTGCAATATTTTACTCGAAACTATTTAAACTGAATATACGTGACTTCTCTTAAAGATCTTAATCATTATTAATGAACTAGCTTTCCGCCGCGGCTCCGCCCGCATTTACATCTTTTCCGTGGAAATGAGGCATTTTCCCGGGGTAAAAGGTAGCCTATGTTACTAAGGGTGAATGTAGCTTTCCAATGGTGAAAGAATTTTCGAAATCGGTTCAGTAGTTTTTGAGTTTATACATTACAAGCATACACGCACACACACACACGCAAGCACACACACACACACAAATACGAATCTTTCCACTTTATAATAATATATATATATATTATTTAGTATGATTTTTCTGAAAGATATATCCGTAAGAAAAAGGCCTGGCCTATTTTTACCTACTTTATAAACTGTCTCGAGAATTCTATTAAAAAAATTTTTTTTTTCATTACAGTTCGAAAATACCCTTCGTAGACTTTATGAAATAAAACTAACGAGAGTGATTTATTAATACTCGTACTTTAATTACAATAACAAAGCTATACGAAACAAATATACATTGTCATTTTAAATTAGTGATATAAACATATTTAAACTAAGGTTTTACACAGTCTTTCTTTCACAGGCAAACAAACAATACGTATCAAATCAATTACAATTTTAACGTCGTCCTTGTATAAAACTATCAAACAGTTATTTTAAGCCGTATACGAGTATATTGTGCACATCTGTTTCGCTTTTCTGTGTTTACTTCTCTCTTGCTTCCTTGGTCTGCTGTAACACATTTCCTTGGATATAAACTGCGGTACCTGTTGTGTCCTATTCTTTTTTATGTACAATAATGGTTAAATGAATAAATTATTTCATATAGTTCCAAACGCTTTAGGCTTTGAGCAAAGACATTAGAAATGCTTCATTATTTTCAGTTGTTGTTGTTATTTTTAGTATGAACTTCTCATATTGTGATTATTTTTGATTATATTATTATTAAACTTTTGTGTAACAATTATTGCAATTTAATTATAATTATGGCTTAAAAGTATCAATTAAATATTTATGCTTTTGTATCAGAAAGTAAATAAATATTGTATGACGTTGTCTGCCAGTTGATGCTATATCGTAATCTATGACACAGAAATTATATATAAGATCTTCAATATGGAGGTTGGATTTCTGTATCATCTTGTTATGGACTTAAATGTTGCGACAAATATTTTATTAATGACATAAAAGTCAATGTACCGTTCAAAGTTTTATATAAGTTTAAAAAAGTAAAGGTATTATTGTAAAATTTGCCTGAATTATCGAATAAATTCCATCAAACTTCTGTCAGTCGATTTCCGGTTCAAAAATATAAAAATATAAAAACTAGTCCATGGCCTTGTCCTCCCCCTCTCAAATCTCCTGTCAGCCACTGACAGGAGATTTCAGAGGACTGCAGAGACACACTCAGAGTTTGAGTCAATTGCGTATCTATGTTTTAGACACATGGTTCTGTTTAATTTGGGAATATATCGTAAGAAAGTATCTCCCGACGACAACAAGAAGATTGTATCAATGGTCTCAATTCCACGCGTCCACCGTCTAAATAACTTAAAATTAAAATGTCTAAAATTTAACGAGTTTAAGTTGGTTATATCCACAAGTGCTATTCTACGGAGCCAGGCCAACTAAATTTAACGGGGTTTAAGCGACTTGCTAAATTGTCTAAGTTGAGTTCAAGTTGTTGTTTTTTGATGTTATTTTTATGAGAAAGGCAAATTGTATCCTTGCCATACAACCTAATCATGTTTATTAATAAAAATTATCAGAATTTGTAAAAAAATCCTTAAGGAAGTTTTTATTTGTGTCAATTCATAATAAGTAGAAGTACAGTAACACGTGTAGGTGAACACTTTGAACTTAGGAACTCCGTTATTACGTAGGTAACAGTAAAGGCGAATATTACTGAGCAAATGTCCAGCCGCGTGTGCTGGTTCCTGTACATCTTGAAATATAGTAAATAAGCAGGAATAGTACAGTCAAGAGCAGGTCAAGTCATACTGAACCCACGCATCGCGATTCTCTCCCTTTTTGAACGCTGCAAAATCCAAAGTGTTCAACATAACATGAACTTGAATATTTCGCGTAAAAATGGCATGCATATTGCGTTTGGCCAACTAAAGCTAAGTTGAATTAATTGTCTATGGTTGCCTAAAATAAGGAACGTCAGATTAAAATTAGCAATGTCAGTTGAATTTGACAGTTTGCGTAGAATTGCAAAGTGGTTTAGCGACACCTAATTAAAATTAGACATTTTAACGGCCGCTCTGGAATTGGGTCCATCATATTCAAAATTAAACTGAAACCATTTTTTTAATTATTCTTTTATATTAATAATTATAAACTGTCATTCGCTGTTATTTGAACCAAAGTATGTGCCTAATCTGCATTAATTAAAAAAGCTAGTTGTTTAATAAACTAAACAAGATTTCAAGTGTAATCATGATCTGGCTTTCACTAATTGTTGAAAGGATCCCTGATTTTAATCATCTGTGGCGGAGGTTCTCCCATATTAAAAGAGGAATAGTGGAACTCTTTTCAGCCTCTTGTCTGTCAAATGATGTTTATGACATTTATTTATAATATAACATTTAAATATTTATTTGTTAAATATTTCAACAATAAAAAAGCGCCAGGAAGAAATAGTATTGAATTGAGGTAAATCTGCGCTCTTTGCAGCTTTAGAGATGATTTTCAGGCAGGAGAGGACGTAGAAGATTAAGACGTTCATTTTTAGATGAAGTAAAGGAAAAAGTTGAGGTTATGTCGTACCAGGAAGTCAAGAAGCTGGCTATGGACAGAGAGAGGTGGTGATTACTCCACGGACAAGTGCCTCGCTCTTAAATTTTGTATGTACAGTGATTATGGTAAACAGACATGCTTAGTTTGTCTGCTCATCAATCTAATCTGATACTATCCTTTTTTTTTTTTCAGATTTTATTTAAAAAAGTTAAACTTTTATCGAAGTACTTTCAAAAGACATGTACATCGCATAAAGCAACGTTTTATGTGGTGTCTGGTGGTGGTAATTATATTGAATAGATAATCTATTAGATAATATTCGTATCATGAGAAATAGAAAAAAATCTGTTACTTTACTATACATATAATCTCATTTAAAATACTAATCTTAACACTGAAACAGGGCGGTCTTTTTGTACAAGATTATTGTTGTTGTATCTATTTACTTGTTAAAATTATAACTGGTATAATATTATATACTATTCAACATTACACTTGTTCTTGTTTTGTTCTTAATCTGATTTAGTATGTAAAGGTAGGCAAAGCCTGACCCAAGAAATAAGAAAGCTACTCGGGGGGCGCCACGTGTATATTTTTATGTTTATGGCAACAATTTCTATTATTATATTAGTTCCATTGAAATTCCGCAATATGGCGAGGTTTCTTATTTCTTTGGTCAGGCTATATACAGATATTTCCGTCTTTATGAGCATCTGTCCTTATGAGAATCTGTCTTTTTGAGAATCTGCCCTTTTGCGAACTTGCGAAATTGCGAAAGGCACACCTTGATTTTACGTGTATAAAAAATTTAATTTATTCCCTTGGTCGGTTAAGGTCAGATTCTGTTTAAAAAAACATAACTGGTACCTACCTAACCTACACACAAAATTTACCTACTTTAATATCTGATTTCTAAAAAGTTAGGAGTTATTTAAAAAGAAAGTACTTTTTTTTTATTGACCTAAGGTCTTGTGTCGAAATGGTACGAACATTCAAGCTTCACCGGACTTGAAAAAGAAAGTTCATTATGTGTTCTTAAATATTCTGAAAGGTGCCCCATGCTTATGAAATACTGATACTATGCCAGATATGGGCAGCAGGGTTCCTTTTTTATCACGTGTAGCATTAAACAACAGCGGAAAATCTTCCTCACTTCCTTAGGACACAATACATTATAAATATACTTTATAATACACTTTCAAGGGATAGAGCAGTATGGTTTGTCTAATAATTGAATCATTCCATCAATTATTGCTTCAATACGATATTTTTATATTTTTTGACGATTGACAATAAGTTTACGTCTATGGAGTAAGAAAAAACAGCGAGGTCAATGAGATTGTCTATGTTTTCACTCTCACTGCTATCTTCGGTGCTCTTCTATGACCCTCTTTGGACCCTCTTTCAGCTCCTCTTCGTCCCTCAGAGGGAATTCCTCCTGACAACGACACGGCCGTGTCGATGCCGCGTCGGAGTAGGCCTACAGGTCTTAGTCGACCACGCTAGCCCAGTGCGGGTTAGTCAACTTCACACACAACCTTTGAATTTCTTCGCGGGTGTGTGCAGGACGCAGGTTTCCACGCGATGTTTTCTTTCGCTGACCCTATCTTCCACATTACTTCAATTTATTTACATTGTATCGTTTACCTATAGGCACTAACTTTATAAAGATCAGGGGTTGTAATCATTGGACATAAGGTTGTCTTTAGTACTTTGTAGGCTGAAGAAAAGAGCAAGCTAAGTACGCGCAACGCGATTCTCTCCTTTATTCAACGGACATAAGAACTGTGCGAAGTATAAAGTGTTCAGCCTGACGAGCTCTTGACTATATTCATATTTTACAATCAGAGACTAATTAAACGTTAGAAATGAAACTTCACTGGATTTTATACAAGGGTTTCTATTGTACCCAGCTTTGTAACATAAAACTTTGCATTTAATACTGTAAAGTGAACACTCTAGTTATTAGGAAATATTAGATTCAAAGAGCTAATTGCGGCCAACACAGGGCCGCTTGAACTTTCCCCGCTTATAGTGTTTCCTAATTAACTGCAAACTACCCAGTTGATGCAACGCGGCTCATACAGTTAGTATGGTAATTTAATAAGCCAGTAGTATACAACGAGTATGAGCCAGCAGCAGCTGGCACAACGCTCCACCTCTGCAATCCTTAATAGCTTCTGCAATTTCCACTTGTGACATTTGGAGGACGACGCTCGTAAATGGTTTAAATTTAGCCAAGTACATACCTACAGATTTTGGGAGAAATAATATTATTCAAGCGATCTAACAAAGTATATCATTTAATACTGGTTTCAGAACTTTCTTGTGTATATTTGCTGAAGATCATTACATTGAATCTATGGCTTTTGAGTAAGAGAGTAATAGATATAACCTATTCTTTGTATAACTTTTCGGTAACATTAAGACCATACCTTGCTTACTAAATTCAGAAAGTTAAAAGTGTTTTTCTCGCGGTAAAGATATTAGTATGCATTGTATTGTATTTTGGTCGACCGCTCTTTCTTGCAGAAATGAAAAACTACTTATATTATCATCCAAATTTCAAATCCTTGGAGCCGTTTACAAACACAAAAATTCTGTATATAATTACGTACTTTAATGTATTTCTTTACGTTGCTTCACGAGAGCAATCTCTGGGTAATAACAATACTGGCAAATAAAAATTTCAGATTTGTCGTAAATGTCACAAATAGCCTCCCGTTGAATATCAACTACGAGAAATTGTATTTGCAAATATTGGAAACGCAGCAAGATGAAACAAAAGTCAATATTTTATGAATCCCTGAGAACGGAACCGAAACAAAAAGTCGGTTTATTATATTGACGTGAAGTAGTCAAGCGTAATTGCAAATACCAAGCATCTGTTTTCGGCGCCTTATTTGTATGCGGAGCTTGTTCAAAAGAGAAATATTGTTTCCGATAAAGGCATTAAGTGCACGTAATACGAGTATACGACCACTACGCTCGGCGCTCTTATTTGGCGTCGGAACGGCTGATAAATTGAGAAGTTGGCGGGAGCACCTGGCGCGAAGTTTGTTCGGCAGAATGGATGTATGTGTCAGTGCTTTTAACTCAGATCGATCACCGACGAGACGCAACTTTGTCCTCCCTCCTAATAGCTCCATGCTGGAGTAAATGAATTACTTATACTAGTTTCCGCTTACTGACTTTTAAGTATTATATTGATACCTCGAGTATATTTATTGCAAAATAAATCCATCTTTTATTTATTACATATTTCATCTCTTCTTCTTCTTTTTATCTAATATTACACGATTTTAGATTATTAGAGCGTCGGTGGCCAAGTGGCTAGACCCGTTGACTTCCGTTCCGAAGTTCGATGGTTCAAACCTCGGCACGTACCAATGTGTTTTCGATTTTCGAATTTATATGTACGTTTATTCGACGCTCTTACGGTGAAGGAAAACATCGTGAGGAAACCTGCACACACCTGCGAAGAAATTCAAAGGTTGTGTGTGAAGTTGACCAACCCGCACTGGGCCAGCGTGGTCGACTAAGGCCTATTCACCCTGGTATCAGGGTAGGCTCGAGCCCCTCGGTGGGGACATATATGAGCTGTTAACGAACACGATTTTAAGAACGTTTTGTACATAATTATCTGGTTTTGCTATCACCCTGTTGAAAAGAGCTTACTTCTTCATTGTCTCACGGACTATTGATTTTATCGTTAGTGTATTTAGGTATTTCGATGCCCGAGTTATCTTAAGTTAGACTACTGCAGAAGCGCAATTTCATACCCTGCCTGATTCGGTTATATCCCAAACATTCCATTTGAGGAAAATTCCTAAACAAGATACACAACTTGACTGACTTATGAAATTCTCTAACTTCACTTTGCACATACTTATCTCTATATTTATTTTAAATTGCATAACTTATCCAAACAATGCATTAAGATTGTAGATCCACGTATTTCTAGTTAAGCTTGCTCTCTCGAGATGTTACGAAAAGACTTTCAAAATACACTTGTATGCAAAGCGAGTCGTTGCGGCCGTAGCTGAGGTCAATGGCGTGGTAATTTGAATTAATTATACAAGTTATGAGCCTTTAAACTGTATTTGGCTACTTCCGTACAAGTTCAAATAACTACGTAACAAAAGACTTTCGAAATAGATTACACATACTTGCTTATTGTGTGGTTTTCGAGGTTAACCTACCTCAGAAACTCTGGTGTCAGAATTATTGAGCCAGCTTAGGCTTCTGACGCGACTTGTAGAACGCCTTTTTCCTTAGATACTTGGATAGTACCTTCTGAAGCACGTAAAGACAATCTGCAATGTCCTATGTTACTAACCAAAGTAGGGAAAGTCTATAAAAAACAACAAACAAACAAATATCTGTTTGACTTTTGCCCCGCCTATATTCAAATCTGGAAGCACCGTATTGTGAAATTGTGTGGAGGGTTTTTTATTAAATTTGATTTTTAGTTAAAAACTTTGATATAGATACGTATGATGCAGTCATGATAGAATAGCATACCTGATTCCTAGTAAGTATAATCAAGCATGTAGTATGCAAGACGGCATGCAGCGTGCAAGTGGCAAACTAATGTGCCAGATATTGCATGCATGCATATATATCAACTGCCCGATTATATGCTTGTACAAGTTCTGCATAGGTCAGATTAATGCGTCTGGTATCTTAAATTTTTATTTATTTATCTATTTAAAAGAGTTTTGTTAGTTTATTGAAAATAGTTTCGGTGGAAATTGGCGCTGACAGATGGACGGACGGACAGACAGAGTCACGAGTGATCCTGTTATTTTTACTTTTTAAGGTACGGAACCTTATAAAAACAAACATATTGTTATTTATAAGTACGACATCAAATTAAGTATTTCGTGTATTTTATGTTAACATTTGTAATATTTTAGATTGCAAGTGGTTGACTTAGCCAGCTAGGGTTAGCACCCGTGTCCGGCAGGTAATTTATTTACCCCGACCTCCGTCTGCGACCCTGTGAGGACGTCTTACCTTAATTTACTATTTATTTTCCATTTACCCCTTCCTATTTATTTACCTTTATTTAATACTCAACTGAATCTCTTCGTATGGTTATTTACAAATTGAAATTCTGAACTCGCGCAGGAGATAATATTTGCTTTAAAATAAGATCCGTTGTTTTTCACGATGATCGTTTAACAATGTACCACTTTCGATTACAATAATACCAAAGATTAAAAACGATTATCGAAAGCATTCAAATAACTTTGAAAACCAAAAATGGCTGTCTATCACAAAAAGGCAAATTAATTGTTGTATCTACTGCCGCCGCGCCGCGCGCGCCACCGCGCCGTCTAGCTAAAGTTTTTAATAGGCTTACAAAATATTTTTTGTTTTGTTCTCTCTAATACAAAAAACCAAAGGCTAGACTTAAAGGAGTAATCCTGAAGGTTATGATAAAACATTTACTAGCACTCCAACATATCGAATGCATAGTGTTACAGTGATTTCTATATCTATGGTATATTGGTATAACACTCAGAATTGAAGGGCACTTTTCTGGTATTATTTTTCTGAGGGACGAACATTTACATTGTAAATCTATCTCTAAGACAAATAAGTCTACAATAGACATGGAGAACCCTATGATCAATGGATGTTTTTTGTCATTTTCTCGCATTGTTGTGACCTTTTCCCCTTTTCAGGAAATGATGCCTTTTTTTTCCATTTCCGGTTAAACCATAACATCCGGTATATTTGATCCTATTTTTGTTGACTTGCTTTTAACATGTGATATGCATATGCGAACAATTTCTTACACTTGTATGTAACCAGCATTGTTAAGCAGCAACCTTTAGTAAAACAATTAAATAGTTATTACGTTGTTGTTGCTATTTTTCTGTTTGTATTTGAAAGAATAAGATGTAGGTACTATTTCATAATTTAAATTTGAAATAAAACTTCAGTAAAGAGGCTTGACACCATTTTTTTTAAATTGGTAAATAATTTTAAACGTAACTATCGCAAAGTTAAAATTTATTATTTTTCTTTCTTGCTATTTCAAACCCACTTTGATGAGTGCTACTTATACAACCTAGACTGACAGATAGGTAGACTTCAAGTGGGCTCGGCCCCTTTGTCGGCTTCAAACGACAATCAAAACACTGTAAGTAAAATATTACAAAATATGACTGCACACAAGATTACTTCAACTTGAGTTTTCGTTTTAGTTGCATCATCTGCAAACATTTGCTAGCTTAAATATGAAAATAGTTTACATGACATGGAATGCAAACTGCTAGTATTTGCATACCTCGAACGAAACTAGTTCCAGAGAACTTTCCAACTAATATTACGAGCCTACGCGAATTGAGATAAAGCGTATAGGTACGAGTATGATTACATCACTAATGTTACTCAGATCTGAACCAGTTTATGACCTACTTTAGTTATGTTAATTGGTAAACATTAAAGGTAGACCAGAAGTGGGCTAATTGATGGCAATTAAATTAAAATATTTAGGAAGTCAGACCCTTCTCGATATGGTGGTATAGTTTATTTATTCAAGCATATTTTGATGAAGATTTACATACGTAAACATACAAATCATTATGATTTGAAACTTGTTATCAAAGCAGAAGTTCCTAAATGGTATTTTGGATGATGTCACAGATTAATAAATAGTTACTAACGTAAATGACGTAGAGAAAATAAATTATATAACAGTTTTTATGTGGGCAACATAAACGTTGTTGGTTAGGGTGCGGGTTCGATAAAATTCGTGCGTTTGACCCAGTAATAAAAATTGTTTATGTTAGTAAGATTTTGCGTTTCCTTTAACATTTCATACCACAAAAAAGCAAGATTTTGTTAAAAATGATTTAAAAAATACTATAATACTAGGTGCAAAGTCAAACGCATACATGTTAAACATTGTAAGCATTCATAGTAACATATTAGATACTGTTAAGTTTACTATTTTTTAGAGTCAGTGACATTGTATTTATCGAAATTCCTCTAAGACATAAATATTACTGAAGAATAATAAGCAAATCACATTACACGTGTCGTGTACCTGAATTCCGCAAACAACAAAGTTCACTGTCATGTTATATAATATTAAATAAAAGCACCCACTACATCACTACATTGTTGTCCCTGTAATAGCGTTTCTTACCTCGCACTAGTGAACAAAGATTTAATACTAGCAAACAATGTGACGGCGCTGCGGCGGATAATATCTGCTATTATTTAAAAATTGTTTTAGTCTTGAGTCTTTTTTATTTCACGACAATACACTGATATTTTTCTTAAAATTTTCTTTTTAATTTTGAACATTTTACAAATTGTTAACAAAACCGTGTGTTTCGTTAAGTTCGTAATAATATTCGAATTTGCAGAATTTTGAATCCTATATGGTTAAAAACAAAAGGCATAAAGTTTGTCTTCGCCAAAATTAGAATAATAACTACCTATTTATTTAAGTATTTTAAATATAGTAACACTCACACTCTCACGCATCAATCAATTACCACTCATTCATTCATTTCCTCTTCCGCCGCACCTTTCTTCCTTCATTCGATCCCTGACCTCAGTACCAAAGCAATTGCCGTCGCGCGCGCACATCTTAAAAACTCTTACGCTAGAAGATTCTAAAAAACCAAAATAAAACTCGCGAGTGAAATCAGTGCAGTGAATTTGAAGTGATAACCACACTTGGATATTTATTACACTTGGATTTGGAAAACGTCATCTGAACCAGCAATCAAAATAAAAGGTACTCAACCCTCAACTTTTCCCCCCAAGTGTCTTGGTCCTCTCGCCGAATATCCTTTCTATCCTTTCTCTCACGATACAAATAATTTCTCACGACTCAAATCATAATATTATTATCCTATTTTATTATATTATTATCCTATTTATTAGCCACGCCACGCCATCACGTCCGCCATTACGCATTTCATTAAAATATTATATATTATATACATTTCATTAAAATATTGTATATTTATTTCTCATTACGCTATATAATATTCGCATCATAACATTTAGTATATGTAAAATCATTCAAATATTTGCATATTTTGAAATACTTCCGTTGTCCGTGCTGTTCACGCGCCGCCGCCGCCGTACGGTTCGTAGACATCTTGTCGCCATACATTTTTGTATTTACCCACGCGTAACTACCTACCTACTCAATTAAATAAAAAATGTCGCAAAATAAAGGCACCGCGGCTGGAGATGAGGTTCCCCCTCAAGTTATTCGTCTCATAGCTAAAAAAGAAAACTTGTTTCATATTGCGCAAGAATTGTATAATCTTAGCCTACAAGTTTCCGATGAAGCTAGTAAAAATAAATTCTTGGTACTTGTACAGTCGCTAGAAAATACTCGAACAGATTTTTCAGAAACTCTTGATGACTTAATATTGGCTCAATTAAGTAATGATCCAAAGTATAAACCGGATTACACGGCTATGAAAGCATTCGATGAACTTTATTGTCATATTAAAATATGCGAAACTAAACTCAAAGAAAAATCTTCAAAAGGTCAACAAAGGCTTGATTTATTAAATCAAAAACTCCCTTCGCTCAATCTTATGTCTTTTGATGGTTATCCCGCCAATTGGTCACCTTTTTATGAAAATTTTAAAAGTCTCATACATGATAACTCTCGTCTAACTGACGCCGAAAAGGTTCAATACTTGATAGGTAAATTGACAGGTAAGGCTCTGACTGTATGTTCAGGAATTCCACCCACTGCTAATAACTATATGATAATTTGGAAGGCATTGCTCGAAAAGTATCAAGATGTTCGAGTCCAAGCTTCTTATTACATTGATCAAATATTACATTTCAAACCTAATCAATCTTTAGACGCGTTTTTAGAACAATTCTGCTCAGCAGAAGCCGCACTCAAAAAATTAAAAATCAATAGTTTATCCGATTTTATTTTAACTCACATCGCACTAAGCAAACTTGATAAAGAAACTGTCAATTTGTTTGAGCAAGCACACGCCTCGGTAGACATGCCTACATTCACGGATCTTACGACGTTCATAAAAGAACAAAATAAGATACAAACTCTTCGCACGCCCACTTACTCAAATAAAACACAAAACGCTAATAGAAATATTAATAAAAATAAACAAACGCACGCATTCTTGGCTAACACTGTAGATCAGTACTCGCCACGCACTCACACGCAATCGCTCGCTCCCGCTCAATACGCTCCACCCGCACCGCAATCATTCACTCAAATGCACAATCGCACTCATACGCAAACATTCGCTACCGCTCCATACGCTCCACTCGCACCGCAACACGCTTCACTCGCTCCTCACGTGTATACTTACACTCAAAAATTACCTTCTAATCGCGCTCAGAACGCTCATTCAATTAACACGCAAAACTCGCACGCTAACGCCCACGCATCTCGGTCTCAAAACATACAATCAAATTGTTTGCTTTGCAATTCCCAACCGTCGCACGCTTTATATAAGTGTCAATATTTTCTAAATGAAAGTCCGCTCGCAAGAAATAACATTGTTACAAAATATAATTTTTGTAAGAATTGTCTAGGTTTCCACAATATTATATCCTGTCAGTCACAACACAGCTGTAATATTTGTAATCAAAGACATCACACTCTATTACACCTTCATAACATTCCACAATCAAATTTTATTAATCGTAATCAATATCAAACGCAAACACAAAATAATCCGCCAGTCACACTGCATACATCCGTCGTCAACGCTGGCGCCGAACCGGTGTCTGCGCGCTCCGATACTAGACCGCCGCCGAATGTGCCGCCGACGCGCTATGACTGGACGGTGACTTCAAGGTCAGACGCAACTGATAAAGTATCGCACGGACAGAATGCACGCGCTAATTCAAATAACGTTTCGTTATCAGCCGTTACTTCTACGCGTAATATTGCGAATAATAATACAGTTCTTTTGCCAACCGCTACCGTATATGTTTATAATGAAAATAAACGTCACAACGTTCGTTTATTTATTGATACGGGTTCTATGAGTCATTTTATTACGAAAACTTGTTGCGATCGCTTAAATTTAAAAATTACTCCCGCTTCTTCTACGATTAAAGGAATCGGTCAAACCGAAAGCTTTTCGTACGGATTTACTACACTAAAAATTCATTCTCGCTTTGATCCATTGTCTTCGTATGACATAGTAGCTCGTGTTATTGATTCAATCACAGATCAATTACCTAACGCTGAAATAGACACTTCTCAACTGACGCATCTCAATGACTTACCTATGGCTGACTGCAACTTCTATATGCCAGGTGAAGTGGATTGCCTGATTGGTAATGAGCTCTTCCCGTTCCTTTTGGGACCTAATAAAATATCCTCTCCACTTTCATCGGTGGTTGCAGTGGAAACCACTCTTGGCTATTTAGTCATGGGTAAGGCTGAGACTACACACATTAACGCTTCTAATCGCAACGCAAATAATAATAAATCTTTTTTCTATTCTATCGAACGTACTCCCACGCTAGAAACCCTCACTCAACGCTTTTGGGAAATTGAAAGCGTTCCAAATAAAAATCACATGAGTCCTGATGATGAGACATGTGAACATATATTTCAATCTTCTTACTCTCGTGATGACACAGGCCGTTATGTCGTGCATCTGCCGTTTAAAAATGATCCCGCCGAATTAGGACATTCATATTTAATCGCTAAAAAACGTAATTTAAACCTAGAGAAAAAATTGGACGCTAACCCGGATTTACGCTCGAATTATAACGACACCATACAAACTTACATTAATCAAGGTTATCTAACTAAGGTTGAGAGTTGTAAAGAGACGCCCGCACACTCCTATTACATTCCGCACAGAGCTGTATATCGGCCCGACAAACCGACTTCAAAAACACGTATTGTTATTGACGCTAGTTGCAAAACTACAAGTGGAAAGTCACTTAATGATATCCTTTATAAAGGTCCGAACTTACAAACTAATATATTCAATCTTTTAATTAATTTACGCATGTTCTCCGTGGCTATGACGGCAGACATCGAAAAAATGTATTTTCAGTTAAAACTTACACCCGAACATCACGCTTTTCAACGCATTCTATACAGGTTCGATTCTCGCTCTGATATTGATATATACGAATTCAATCGCGTTTCTTTCGGAATATGTAGCTCACCTTATCTCGCCATGAGGGTCGTTCGCCAGCTGGCCGCTGACAGCCGCGACCAGTTCCCGCGCGCCGCAACGGAGGCCGACACTCATATGTATATGGATGACTACATCTCTTCTGTAGATGGAGTTGATGCCGCTCAAAAAACTTACTCTGAAATGGTTCAAATGTTCGCCTCCGGTGGTTTTAATCTTACTAAATGGATATCTAACAATTCCGATTTCATGGAAAAAATTCCTTCTTCGCATAGAAGTGATGATATTTTAAAATTTGACTCTTCTGACACATCCGCTCCGCACAAAATTGTAGGTATGCATTGGCAACCTACTACTGATAAATTTCAGTTCACTATAAATGCTGATATGCAAGAATGCACGAAACGATCCATACTTTCTGTTACCGCTCGCTTATATGATCCGTTGGGTCTTATCTCACCGGTCGTAGCTTTCATGAAGCTCCTAGTACAGGAGTGCTGGGTAGAAAATCTTGACTGGGATGATCGCGTTACTCCCGCTATTTTAAATAAATGGACACAGTTTTATAATGAGTTATCTTATCTTGAACGCATTCAAATCCCGCGCCATATAGGCTTGAATTCTCCTCATGTCACTCTCATTGGCTTCGCGGATGCTAGTGAGAAATGTTATGGTGCCAATGTTTATATAAAGGTTAGTCCTGATTCACACTCACCTGGTTCAGTCCATTTATTAGCCTCGAAGTCCCGTGTAGCCTCGCTAGCTAAAATGCCTCTTGCTCGTTTAGAACTCTGCGCCGCGCTTCTTCTCGCGAACCTTATTGACGCCGTACGTGATGTAATCGCAAAGAGAAGTCAGATCCATGAAATTTACGCATTTTCCGACTCATCTATTACGCTCACCTGGATTCATTCACCCGCTTACAAATTTCACACGTTTGTCGCGAACAGAATAACTGAAATAAATTCAAAATTACCCGCAAAACACTGGTTTCATGTCAAAGGCACTGAAAACCCAGCAGACATTATTTCACGTCCTGTTACAGCTAAAGCACTCGTAAATAACGACTTCTGGTTTCACGGACCTGAATGGATTTCCAATAGTATTTTTGTTTGGCCAGTAAAACCTTTTACTGTGAATCATAACATTTGTTCAAATTTAGAATCAAAAACATTAATAAATTTATTCGCTCAAAATTCTGATGACCGTCAGGAATCTCATCCTTTTGAAAAAATGGTTGAACGATTTTCAGATTGGTCAAAATTGTTACGCTCCGTTGTTTACATACTCCGCTTCTCACGCATATTACGCTCTCAAGGGTCAATTACAGTTTTAGACTTGGAAGTTGCAGAACGTTATTTAATTCGCTACGTACAACATAAACACTTTTCCAAAGATATTATCGCATTGACAAACAATAAATTGTTAAATAAATCTCTTCTTAAACTCAATCCGTTTATAGACCAAGAAGGTATTTTAAGAATCGGTGGTCGACTTTCTCATTCGCAACTCGATTACGGTCAAAAGCACCCTATTTTATTGCCTACGAAAGATTTAATAACGCAACTCATTATCGATAATTATCATGTAACAAACCTACACACTGGTCCGTCGCTTTTACTCGCACTACTCAGACAAAAGTTCTGGATACTTTCAGCTAGAAACTTAGTTCGTCAACGTGTACACAAATGTAATCTCTGTTTTAGAATCAAACCTAAATTTACTTTCCCGCGCATGGGTGATTTACCTTCATTCCGTGTTTCAGAAGCAAAACCTTTTGTCCATACCGCTGTAGATTATGCTGGTCCCTTCTTTATTACGCATATTCGTCGCCGTGGAATAAAAAGCCATAAGGCATATGTGTGCTTGTTTGTGTGTCTTGCCACCAAAGCACTCCATTTGGAGCTGGTCTCTGACCTCAGCTCAGAATTATTTCTCGCCGCTTTCAAGCGCTTTATCAGTAGACGAGGCCCAGTTTCCATGATCTATAGCGATGGTGGGACAAACTTTATAGGCGCTAAGCGCAAACTTAGCGAGATTTATGATTTATTACAGTCCACAGCTCACCAATCTTACATTAGTAATTATTTACTAAACAATAAAATACAATTTAAACATAGCCCGCCGTATGGCCCACATTTTAATGGTTTATGTGAAGCCAATGTGCAAAGCGTGAAAACTCATTTATATAAAACTATAGGCTCTCAAATATTAACCTATGAGGAATTCACAACAATCTTGGTTCAGATAGAAGGCTTATTAAATAGTAGACCACTATGTGTTCTAAGTTCTGAACCAGATATAGTTGCTCTAACTCCTAGCCATTTTCTAAATATTACTCCTGTAAAGTTTTTACCCGCTGAAAATTTTATTGATCAACCTGATAACCGTTTGTCACGTTATCAGTTATTATGTAAGCTCACGCATGATTTCTGGCGCCGTTGGAGTCAGGAATATCTCACTTCGCTCCAACAAAGAGAAAAATGGAATAAAAACCCTGACAATATCAAGTTAGGGACTGTTGTCATTATAAAAGATAATAACGCGCACCCTCTTTGTTGGCCTCTTGGAGTTATACATGAACTCTATCCAGGAAAAGATAACATAGTTAGAACGGTTAAAGTTCGTACTTTATCTGGATGTTACATACGTCCTGTAACCCGAGTTTGCCCTTTGCCTACTCAATAATTTAATTTAATTTTAGCACAACGCTTAAATTATTAGTTAAAATAAGTTTTAATTTTCCGTTTCATTCTTAGTTTAAACTAAACGCTCAACATTCTCTGTTAACTTGTTGGTTAATATAGAGGAAACCTCTAGGCCGGCAGACTTGTCTTCGCCAAAATTAGAATAATAACTACCTATTTATTTAAGTATTTTAAATATAGTAACACTCACACTCTCACGCATCAATCAATTACCACTCATTCATTCATTTCCTCTTCCGCCGCACCTTTCTTCCTTCATTCGATCCCTGACCTCAGTACCAAAGCAATTGCCGTCGCGCGCGCACATCTTAAAAACTCTTACGCTAGAAGATTCTAAAAAACCAAAATAAAACTCGCGAGTGAAATCAGTGCAGTGAATTTGAAGTGATAACCACACTTGGATATTTATTACACTTGGACCAGGAAAACGTCATCTGAACCAGCAATCAAAATAAAAGGTACTCAACCCTCAACTTTTTCCCCAAAGTTAGTTTATGTTAGTTTGTGTTTGTGTTAGTTTCATTTTTCGCTTCGAATAAAAGATATAGGTAGCATAAAGTTAGATTCGAAATTAAAATGCGTTTTGTACTATCATACCATTAAGACACTTTATCCAAAACTAACTAGAAGTATTGATATGTGAAATAGTTAATTTATTCGTAAGGAAAGAAAAGCTAGTAGGTATCCAGTACTAGCCTATTTCAGTTATTATATAGAGTAATCCAAGAACGACGTTTTCTACGAAGCAAAAACGTCGTCACTTACCTTCTCTCTCTCACAACTCTTTCATTAATATTTTCTCTGACCCGGAATAACATACCCGCACATTAAATTTAAATAAGTAAAGCCCGGTGCACACTGACACTAGCAGGTGTAGTTGTGTTATTTTAATGCACCGTACTGCGTATTTCGTTAGCAGGAAAGCTCCGGTTGAAAATTAACGCGGGAAATTGAGCGACACGATGTAGGGCAGCGCTTTGTTACACACGCGGCCAGTAATTGCAGGTTTTGCGCCAGAGTTGCATGATTTAATTAAACTTTGAACGTTTATTTGGGACCCAAGAACTTGTGCTCGTTTAACTAAGTATATATTGAGTAAGCGCGAGCACAGCGGTCTGTGACGTAAACCTGAGCTGGCTGTAAGGTTGTCAAAGCATCGGTCAGATAGCCTATGGACCTATACCATAACGTAGTTACAATAAATTATAGAACCGACCAAAATTCATATCCCATGACTGTTACGAGAAATATCAAGTTTTGGAACAGTTATAATAGGTTAAAAACCAATTTGAATAGCTTGTAAAGTTTTAAGTGCCACCGTCCTTTAAAATAAATTGTCCTCGTAAATAAATTGATATTTATGTGTACAAAAATAAATAATTTCCAAGTTTACTTTTCCTTTTTATTTCAAAATTAAAAAAAACATTGTTGATCTTATTTTAGTCACGTAAAATAGTCTCTACAAATAATTTTAACACAACCATTTTACTTTACAAACAATTTAAAGTAATCAAAAATTCATACGAGTATTATGGGTTTTCCCTTTAGGTAAAGTTGGTTACCCTTTCCAGTTTAAGTAGATATTCGTCACAGGTAATACTGGTGCAGGTAAACTAGTTCTAATACTGGTTAAGTTGGTAGTCTTATACCTACACGACTGGTGCTGATGTTAGTTAGACAACTCTTACGCAACACATACCACGTGCGCGCGCGCATTTTACAGATTCGCGAAAGGATACAAATAATGAAATAATTAATATGTGGGTGCATTCGCACACGGTCATCTGATCCCAAACAGAGCCTGTACTAGGTGTCAGACAACTGGCATACTTATATAAATACTAGCTGTCTGCCCACGGCTGTCCGCGTTGTTTTGTTTTTTCTTTTATTTCCCGTGTTAAAAGTTTCTAAGATGTTGACCGGGGATATAAGGTACCTCCATTTCAGCACCATGCATTTCATTTAAATCAGTTAAACGGTTCCCGTAGCGTGTACAAACAGACAAACAGACAGATAGACGGATTTTTTTTCAATACTTCTATTTTTGTGTTCAGCTACACTCCCTTTATCACCTACAATTAGTTTTTTGAAAAACAAATCAATGTACACACTGACACGCCGATTCTTCAGTTTTATTATAGTATAGAAAATAGAAGATAGATAGAAGAAGAAGATACAACATCCAGACAAAAGTAAACATCATACGAATGTTTGCTCTGGGCAGGATTGGTACCCGCGACCATGTGTCTCCAGGCGTACCGTAATAATACCAACTAGAGTACTCGTACGGGCCCGTAATATAAGCCCGTGAAAGAGTTGTTTGCGCTCACTAGCACCTCTCAGCAAAGACACTTTCTCGTTGGACAAGCTTTGCGCCGTCACGCCGCCATTTGCATAAATCTTTAATCCATTATGAGCGAGTATTTGCTGTCGGGCTCTTTAGCATCTCAAACTGAGAATTTGCGTAACTCGATTACCAGACAGTTTTGAATATGGTGTATTTAAATAAAATATGAAAGCAAACTCTGTTCTATTGTATTCATTAGACTGCAAGAATATAGTATAATATTATTATCTAATCTCGAATTTATAAGTTAAGAACCAATTTCTTAAGAATCGGCGCGCAAATATTACATAGAGCTACGTAATCATTATGGAACTGAATAATCACAAAAATGCTTTACCTTGAGAAACTTCAAACCTCAAACCACGAACCGAATCGAGTCCATTGAATTTGATAAGTCATCTTGAACAATTAGGGCTTTATTAAAATAACTGAAAAGAGTTTTGGTTATTTATTCGCATTTTGTAAGCGCTGTACTGTTTCTGTCCGTTCAAGCTTTTGGCTGCGTAGTTTTTATTATCATACAGAATATTAACTTCTTCGTATTTTTTAAATTAGTAAGACGGGTTTTCTTAGTGCTACTATAAATTAAAACTTAGCAGTAATAAAAAAGATTTATTTATCGTATTCCAATCTACTTAACTAAACCTACGAAACCATGAAAATGTAGAACAAGAATGAACGCACAAAAGGCTCATTTGGCGAAATTGTTAGGTCAAGTTTAGTGCACCAAGCGATAGGCTACCAGCCATATTCTGTGGCATAAAAGTTTACCTTTGCCTACTTTATGGCACAGAATTTTATTGGCTCTATTCTTAAGTCAACCTCATAACCTTTACTGAAGTATAACCCTTCCTTTTGGTTATACAGTTCTGCACGTCCTTGTAAATTGTACAAATTGCTTAAACTTGTATAACATTGTTCACTAAAATACTTATATCACGAAAAATACGAGAGTTGACAGTAATTCTAGTGGATATTACGTCTGCCTTCCAGCACAGGATCGCGGGTTCGAACCCAGTCAGGCGTTTGCCGCATTTGACAGGCATTTTAAGGTTTAGACAGGCGTGCGGCCGGCATTGAACTGAGGCAGGCATTTTTAATTTTCGCACTTGCACTTGAACATCTTTTCTCTCGTTAAAGCCCAGTGGAGTAAAGAAAAAAATCGGCTGACAATTGAATCATTAAAAGCAATGTTGATTATTCAGAAAAATTACAAAACTATCTCGTAAAAATTTTTACATTTATGTATTTATTAGAAAAGAAAGAACTATTAAAAAAATAACGTCATCTGACAAATATCAGTAATAAATATAATATTCATTATTATCTGTTGGCTTTCACTTATTACCACAGCGTTTTGCTTTAGCTAGACAGGCATTTTTCTGAAAATTCAGGCATTTTAGGTACCATAGACAGGCATCCCTCTATTTACATAGGTATGGTAACCCTAACTAACCCCGCCAAACTTTCATGTGATCAACACTCTTAATATGGATTTGGATGGTAGTAAATAGGATGTATTTATCTACATAAATATGTATGTATATCAGCTGTCTGATAACCTCCTGTATACTTCGGGGCCAGATGGACGTGTGTGAGATTTCCCCATATATTTACTTATATATTTATTTAATTCTACCAATAAGGCTAAAATAAGCTCAATTCCGAATATTTCCGAAGGTCTACCACCAAAATGTCGGTCTAGAAATGCCCTTTATGATCTATGAAATTAGTGTTTGTCTAATGTTTGTAATATTGTCCTTGTGTGCAATAAAGTAAGTATATTCTATTGCATATTTTACAATGTACTTACCTATTTTGGAATATCTTAAATTTTTTTTTCCTTCATAGCATAGTAATGCCAAGCGACCAGAGCCTTTATCTGGAGGGTAGTAATGACCAATTTGCTGCAGTAAGTGGCAATGCCGCACCCCACAATGTGATTTATGGCGTTGCTAACAGCATCAAGTTGCACACTGCATGGCTCCGGCCTATTTAACTCAATAATTCATTTATGCGTAAAAATAAAATTATGTAGATATTAAATGTCAATGACCCTATTTTGTGCAACATATTTCAAAAATTTGCTTATTTATTTGAATTTACTGTTTATTAGAATTTTACGCGGTAAAAATTGTAGAGCAATAGATCTCTTATTCCATGTATTATAACTTTAAAAATTATACCACGAGAAAGCAGTGTAGAGTTCTTTTACCGCGGAAAAATAACAAATTTCCACGGGAAGGATAGATACAAGGGAGTAGCCGCGGCGCAGAAAATTTGAAATTAATTTATCAAATGAATGTCATAATGTCTCTTTTATCTACTTTGTGAACATATGGAACGTGTAAAATGGCGGTTCTAATGGGCCGGGTGAGATAACTGAATCATTAGTACCGGGAGCTATCTGTAAAAGTTCCTGTATAAACTTGTGCAAACGACCCTTTAAAGTTGGCTTACAAGTGGAACGGTGCACCTGGCTGAGGACATAGTTTGTTCGTTAAAATAAGTTGTACGACTGGCTTTAGAAAAGGTACGGAGACTTCTTTCTTACTAGAGAAGATATAGTGAGCAATTGATCGGATAAGTTTTAGCTAGCTTTAAATACTGGCTATGAAAATGAATGGATAACCACGAAAAACTAAAAAAAGAACTCCATCTATAATTACTATCACAAAAAAGTGTTCGTTTGCCTTTTTCTACTATCAGCTTTGACTTATAGATCAAATTGGATTAAATATTGTTACTGCGAAAAAAATATTACGGTTTCCTGAAAAATATCCCCACTGTCGTATAAGACCGTCTGTTGTACACTCAGTTTTATGTTAACTTCTTTGTAAACTGTGTGCAATCAATTATTATTTTATCCTAGTAGAATTGTATTATTATATTTCTCAGTTCAAAAACGAACGAACGAATGTAACCAAGTGGAGTGCTAAGTAAATATATACATGGAAAAAACAACCAACACGTGCCTGGCGCTATTGTGTGTAAAAATCGCAGTCATCGTTTCTAGGTCAGGTCAGGTCACTGCCATTCAGCTCCAGCTCGAGAGTTTCGAAAGCCTTTGTTGGGAACAGCACACGAACAGCCTTGGTGTGTCGCTTTCTTGAGCCGTGCGGTATTGCCGTATTGGCTAACTAATGTGCATGCAGCATTAAACAATTCACACACACACAGAAAGGGTTGGTGTAAACGGCGGCTTGGTGAATACTGAAAGGACTCAGTCAACTGTTTTGAGCAACTTTCCCAAAGAAAATTGACAAAAAATCTAAAATGCAAAAAATTATAATCAGTGAGTGAACAATTAATGTTTCCAAATTTATATGCAATGAACTTTGGCCCTTTCCAAAAAAAAAGAATTAACCAAAATCAGAATAGGTACTATGTAAAAAGTTATACGTGGTTATACAATTCAAAAGGTACGCGTCGACTTCAAAACCTTCGTTTTTCGTCAGACAAAAAGACTTTTTGTATGAGTGTCGACCAAGGATCTTATAAGTACCTACTGTTGTACGTAAGATCCTTGATGTCAACTTTCTTTTGCGAGAAAAGTTACTTTTGGGAAAGTTGCTCAAAACAAACAGTTGACTACATGTCCTTCCCCGGTTTGGTAAGCCGCCACTTACTGTGTGTAGATAATCTTCTGATTATTGGCAGTTAAGTAAAGGAATGGAAAAATTCCGGTCGTGGAGCAAACGTGCAAACGATTACAGATTTATTTGCGTATGTTGAACTTCTTTTATACTTGTGGTCGTAGAACGGCAGCAAAAACTTTGCAAAACTAGGTATTTTTGCTGCTTCGATTATCTAATTTGCTTTTGTACTGTTTGGAATCGGTGCACCCTTGGCTGCAAATAAACCTGGTTTGCAAGCTTACTTGAAACAGTAATTAGTCAGTTACATGATTCAATATTAGATCGAACTTTAAAGCCAAATACTCTTTATAACCTACTAGTTAACAGTTTTTCCCCGCAATAAAAGGTTAATCAAGTTTAATTTAAATCGGTTCAGTAGTTTCAGAGCCTTTTCAATGCAAATAAACAATCAAATCTTTCCTCTTATATCAAGTATAGGTACAATGAATGCCACTAAAGAAATGTGTGCTACTTAAGCCCGTGGGTGAAATTTAATTTCGAAATAAAATTGCCACCAATATATTATGTACATATAATCACGATTAATTTTATATGCGGTGAGATAAGCATTATAAGAGTCGTGTATGAGCGTTTTAATTGCTTTACTTTTCTTTTTAATCTTTACAGTTTACAAGATCGGAGAGAGAGATTTTAAATATTGTGCGTAGTTGTAAATTTGTTTAAAACACGTTAAAAATACGTGAAGAGATGGTTTTGATGATAAAGGTATAATAAATACAACTGAAATAAAATCACGGGCACTGAACATAGTCAAAAGTACAAATTACCTAAAGCGGCGGCGCGAAATAGGAAACTTTTTATTTTGTGTCAAAAGGTAGCTATTTGACTTGTACATAACTACCTTCTTATTAACATTACATGCAATCATAGTAAGATTTACCTTATTTTGAAATTCTAAGTATAGTGTTGGGTGGTAAGCTGTTATATAACTATGAAAGAGTGTCGTTAGCAGGGTTGACCGCTAACTGTGTCACTGGCCGACCGTGACTGCGGTGCGGCGTCTTGGAAACCATTTCATTTAATCACTTTTTACATAGTATTTACCTGGCTGACGGCAATGTAATTGAGCTAAACCAAAATTAAACCGCAAAGCTTGTGGTTTTATGCAGAATAACCTGTTTCTATTCTACCTTCCCCGAAAAACAAGTGATGCATTGCAACTTGCTATGAACATTGAAGATATTGTATTGACCGTTCTTGACTTTCTTTTATTTTCAATACAGGGTGTAAGTGGCAGCTGAGAAAAAATTGAGAGGACAATCTCAGTTAATAAAAACATAAAAAAACTCCGTACAAACCGATTAAAATGAGTCGCGAAATCGTTTTTCGTTTCCGAGAAAAGTTTCTTTAGGGAAATTGCTCAAAATCGGTTACTCAGCATGTCCTTTCACTATTTGGTAGGCCGTCACTTACATACACCCTATATACTTTTACTACTATTATATGTATGTAGAGTCGCAAACTGCTGATTTTAACCCTGACAACCGTGACAAAAAAAAACTTGCTTTACCAGTTTAATACAGCGAAGAAAACTAAAAATTATAGAGCTAGGTTTATATGTGTATATTTCTTAGAATGTTTTGTTGCCGACATTGATGAGGGTCAGCCCTCATGTGTCGATAGGACATGTCTGTCTAATACGCGTTGAGAAATGTAGGGATCTCTGTATATCAGTCCTCAAACTGTAGTTCAAAGCTGATTGTCATAATAAAATGGGTCTGATAGTAGAATTTTTTTTAGAAATAAGCGTGCCTGTTGTTATCTCTTTTTATGTAAGGTGTAAGTAAAAGCTGAAAGGACAATCTTGGTTTTGAGCAACTTTAAAAGAAACCTCTCGAAAAAGAAATAAAATCTCCTACACCTCCTATATAAAAGGATATTTCAATTGGACAGTTTGTTTGGAGAAGTATTTTTTTTTAATTCTGTCTTTCGGCCTATATTCTTTCAAAAAAGTTTACTTCTATATCACGGTCTAAATAACACTCGAATTTGTACACAAATAGTAAATAACCATGTGCCTGCAGCACTGTGAGCTCTCAGTGCAAAACAAACATAAAATGTGTGTACATATTTCGAGTAACAATTTGCTCCGACGAGTGTACATTCTCTTTTCAATAAAAAATAAGCATAAACAGCTCCGATGCGCTTCAGCTAATGGGTTTAAATATTACAATGAGTTGTTATCTACTTCGTAGTAACTTTAAACATCTTTAAAATATAAGTAGAACTAACTAATCTAAAAGGCTATTCCATTTGCATAATTTAAGTTACCTGTTACATTAAGAAATGGCTCAATTTAAAATTAAACATTAAGAATTTCTTTTGTCGAAATTTCACAGAGCTATGAAAATATTTAAACAAAAAACAGAAAAACGCCACAGAGCTGCCTTTGAAACGTTTTTTATAATTTCGCAAATTTCTTTAACTAATTTGATGTATAATTTTATTCTAAGTATCTTATTTCATTTATAAGTCAAACAATTGTATCTGAAAACGAGGCCAAGTGGGAGACGAATAATTAAAAGAATATTTCTCTTTAAACAAAGCTTTTACGATTAACTGTCTCAAAAAATACCTATAATTATGAAATATACGTGAACATTTTCTGGTAAATTTTTACACAATAGCCGATAGATAGTTAAGTAACATAGTTGTTGTTCATTAGACAAATTATTTATACTAGATAATTTTATTAAGTTAGGTTAAGTTACATGTATGTAGAGAAAAAATAATTCGCTGAGCCACTTTAGTAAATAAGTATTTTTAATTTACAAAATAACTATGGCCAAATTATGGAACACTGAAAATTGATTTTGCTATTACTAGAAAATATCTAAGTACATTAGAAATAACTTTTATTTCCGTTATTTTGGCGGCTTAATAACCATAGTTTATGAGATAGGCTAACCTCGAAAAACACGCGATAAATAAACTGAAATTAACAAAGAAAAAGATAAACGAAATAAATGATTCAACACATTGCAACAACTACAACTTGCTGCATTTACAAATACAACTTGCTGTTTTCATCGGTAGTCTATAATTCTATACTGTCTCTATATAACATTTCCACGATTTGGTCTCGCTCTGATGGAAACTGAAACAAGCGAGAAATTTTATTAATTAAATTGCATAATAATGTAGGTAGGTATATTTAAAGTACGCCAAATTATTTCACTACAAAATAATAAAACAAATAGTGTTATAGCTCGTATGGTAATTGCTTATTCTACGTGACATCGGCGTAGCAGTACAAAGTGGCTACGAATATACAGCGTCGTAGCAGGACCTATTTTGCTACGATCATAGTGCTACGGTGGCGTAGAAGTAGGACAGCAAGTACAGTGATTGTGAAATGTAGCCTACAGATAAATGAATCTTTCTATTGTGTTACACAGAAATCTAATGTTTGGTATATTAGATAATAATATGATATAAATCCATAAGTTAATAATCCATAAGTTACCATATTATTACGTATTACGAGTATTGCGCAACAAACATTGGATTTCATAAACAATTACGATATAAAATATTCAAGGTTGTAATGGGTTTGAATCTGAGACTTGCTTTTTCCCCACCACAACAATGAAGCCGTGACTTTATGGTACTTTATTATTTTTTGGTTATTTATAAGTAAAGAATATTTGCTTTGTGTTGTTTGACCGCATGCAATATTGTTGATTGCGATTTATTTAAATGTTAGAAATAGTCATTGGCATTTGTACTTACATAATATTGGTAAGTTTTCTTGGCCACATGGTACAAAATAAAGCCACCTATACCGAGAATAGGGTTGAAGGCAAGTAGGATCATCAATAAGAGAGTAAGCCAAGGTTTATACAGCATGCCCTCCAAACCACTGAAAATGTAAAACAAAAGTTACTTTGCTCTGTATTCTGTATTTCGATTCGACCGTGTGGACTCATATTATAAGATAGCAGTAGCTTTCCGCCCAACTGCGTTAACAGTTTGTCCCGTGGAAATGAGGTATTTTCCCGCGGTAAAAAATAGCCTATGTATTTTCTGATGTATAATCTATATTATTGCAAAGTAGAACAGAATATACTTTATTGCACACTAGAAATAATAGAATCAGTAAATTAAAAAAAAAGAACGAAAGTGTACATGTAGGCGGCCTTATTGCTGAGTAGCAATTTCTACCAGGCAACCTTAGGCAAAGTTTCATTGAAATCCATTCTGTAGTTTTTGAAAAACTAACAAACATCCATACACACATACATCCATCCATTCCTTCATCCTCACAAACTTACGCGTATTAGGCGTTGTCCTAATGGAACGCGACCGCGCGAGTCGCGCGACCATCATCGCGCAAACACGATTTCTCCATACATTTCACCCGGCAAAGAATGAGGCATTTTCGCGCGGTAAAAGGTTAGGTAAGCCTATGTTACTCAGAGTAAATGTAGCTTTCTAATGGTGAAACATTTTTTTACTGGGTTAGTAGTTTTTGAGTTTATTCATTACAAACACACACACACACACAAACTCACACACACAAATACAAATCTTACCTCTTTATAAATTAGTATGATATGATGTCCAAAGAGATGTCTAGATAAAAACTAGACATCTATCGGATGATGATGATTATTATTATAATTACTGTACTGGGATATATGAAGATTGAGTTAAATATCTTTACCTATTGACAACAACTTTGTCCCTTGAATCAATCATCTTACAAGGGTTTTATCTTTAGTTTTATCTACATACTCACCACATTATGTATCCTTTAAGATCAACGGGTTTCATTATTACACTAAACTTTTATTGTTTTAACAAAACGATTTGAAGAAACTGTGTCACTTGTAAATTTATATAAATTAGAATTAATTTTTTATTGTAGTCTCATGACATTTTCTGTTTGTTTATTATGAAATGAAGTTTAGAATTTTAAAACTTGAAGGCAAAGGTTTGCATCAATCAGGTAGGCTTGTTTTTTTTTGTACCTACTTCTTTTTTAATAGTTTCACCATAGAGAACATAGATTACTGAAACTCTATGTCAAGATTTTTAAAAAGGAGGCCATTTGAAGGTTTATCGAAGGTTGTTATAGTACTTAATATCCTTAGTATAATACTTATAACATCCTTCGTTATTAGAGATCAAAGCTAGTGCTATATAAAAAAAAACTATCCAAAGATCTAAAAACGCGGCTTTTCCTAAGAGCTTTTTCCTTAGGCTTTTTCCCACCTCCCTGGTTAGTCCCTACTGGTACTTACAACATCCTTGGATTTATCACAGCGATGTATCGGATGTTTAAAAGGCATTCCTACATCAGCCAAAAGCCGGAAGTCCTGCGTTGATCTCTGCTTTGAGTATTCAGCGGCTTTATCTGGGAAATGATCGCTATTTTGTCCCTTAAACCTTCAACTGGAAGATATATAAACCTATAACCACAACTAATTAATATTATAATTTTTTTTTCAATTAACCTAAACCTAAGCTAACTAAACATTATATACCTATCTTGACGAATGAATGATTTGTATTTAATATTTGTTAGTAGAAAGTTTAAATAAATTATGATGGCAATAGGCCACTATCATATAAAGGTAAATTTTTTTATATATTTCTTTAGTGTAGAAAGGAACATGACAAAAAATTATATTTAATGATGTATCAGACAAATTACATTTTGAAATTAATTTAACTAACAGTTTTAGTTTCAATTCAACACCTTCTTAGTAAAAAAAAAAGTATGCGACAAATACCTAATGGCAATTAAATTTAATTGGTGCGTTGTCTTAAGCAACTAATACGAGGAGCTTACACGCATTCCATATAGGGGGATTCGCGCCAACATCCAACATGCCGCGCGCTCCGTACGTTATCGGGAATTCCAGAGCTTTGTTCCCAGGCTTACAGCACGTCAACGCCGCGTTAGATATATTATATAAGTATTTTCACGTCACATCTTATGAACAACTAAATATATCTTGCTCCTTTGATATAATATTTAACTTCAATAAAAAATTATTGTAGGTGTTGTGTATATAAACATGTACATAAACATAGACAATAATAGACATAAAGATACGCTCTTTTCCCTAACGGGGTGAGAAAGCTCCCAGGGACCCCAAACTAAAATCTAAGATACAGCGATCTTTGTGTTTTGTGTGCATGGTGTGTGAAGTTGTCTTGCCAGCATGTCGCTTATGTGACAACTACGCCCGTATCTCTTAGTGGCCTTCTAAAAAAGCCTCGCCTTCTTAAAGGGAAGACATGGGATGGTCCTATTCCAATGCCGGTTAATGTACATAAAGTTCTAAGAAAATCGTATTATAACCTAATTGATTGCCAAACCTGACATACGTACACAAATTGGCTACGATAACAAGCTCACTAATATGTTTTAGAAGTAACAAGCTGGAAATATCCAGTGGGAGCTCGGCTGTATCACTGTCAGCCAATTTACAAACAAGCAGTCATCTCACCATTACGTGAGCTAGGAACTTCAAGGAGATTCGTCTCGCGTAATGAATTGTGAATCATTGCCTTCATTAGGGGCCCGTAAGAGCTGGAATTCATCCCCGGTCACTGCGCCCGGCGCTCATCTTGAGCGCTGCGATATTTCACTGGAATTAATAAAATGTGGTGGTGATAAATCAGTGGAATTGTGCAGCGTCGGTGGAGGGAGCGGCGGCGCGGCGGGGCGCCGGTCTCCTTCATACGGGGTTGGTACCTGTATCACACTCCCCGTGTGAATCCTCCACATATACAATATACGATGTATCAAGAGAACAATTCCGCCTCATGTTATTTTTGCGAGCTCCTCGCTGTTTTATCGCTCTCGCCGGTTTTGATGGCCCAAGTTTTATTACGCCTACGTTTGAATCAAATTGAACATTAATTTACTGTTTGTAGTTGAAGTGATGCTCTCGCAAATGGAAACATGAAATGCGAGTGTGCTAACAAAGAAATATTTTTGAAAAGTCTACTGGGGAAATGCCGTTCAATTTAAATAATCCCTCTGTTCAGGAACGGGCCCGCTCCAGCCATTAATGTTTCATTTTCAATTTCAGTCTACGTTATTATTAATATGCGTACTAATGAAAATGTTAGCAAATGGATTTATTGATGCGCAGTTATTGCCAATCATACTTATTCCGGCCATTCGCGTATAACGGAACCATAGATTGCTCAAATTATTGGATGAATATCTGATTCCATCGTGATTGATCCCTTCCTATCGTCTCGCTAAACGGAAGTCTTTCCCGGTATTATTATAGTTCCGGTTCAGTGGGTCGACAATATTACTTATTGAAGAAAAATATAACGGTGGATTCAATCTACTTTGACGGTGGTGATAGTTAAATTTAAATAGTTATTTGTATTCCGACCTTTACGTGACGGAATATAAACAAAAGTTTAAACTGTAAGGGTTGTGAAAGCTAGTTTTAGATTGCTTATTTTGGTTACTTTACATAAGTTTTATATAAAATATTGTTTAGACACCAGTAAGCGGATCATTATTTTTCCAGACAGATATTAAAGCCTTTATAAAAGCAATAAAATATATAAACAACGAGACTGACTCTACCCTATTGGATTTTGATTCGCCATAGTATAAATATAGTGGCAGTGGACATAAACGAGAAACGCACCCACCTCAAACCATCTTCTGAAGCAACGCCACCGACATCAACACAACACAATATGCGGCCTGATTGATTCCTGAATCCGATCGATTGCAACCCCCGCCGCTGCTAATATTATTTTCTTGTTTAATATTTAAAATACTAATGGTGATTATAAAATATGTACAACAACTTTGAGTCCTTCAGTTTTAATTTAAAAGGTCACTTTAAAATAAAAACAAATATTATGTTATTTCTTTGAGAGGTATTTTTTTCCTGCGGTTCGCAATTACACTCACTAGCACCCTGTTGCCCATTTATTAAGCTATCGCTAACCAATAAATGTTGTTCCAGTGTACGACGCGAGTGGACAGTACCAGGCGAACGTGCTATTCGGTAGCGAGTACTGGCTGGGTCAGCTGAACGCGTGCAACGACCTGAAATTAACGCAGTACTATGCGCACACGCCGCCCTTCCCCACCGCCTTCTACGTCGCCAAGGTCAACCTTACTGTCGACCGGGACCACCTGCCCCAAGTAAGATATCAGCGTCAATAACTGTAGCCAGCTAAATTTAAGTGGCAAAAAGCGGTAACGACGGGCTATTGGGACAAAAAGATTTAAATGGCGGCCGTAGCACGGGCAGGCCCAAGGTGGATCGACGATCTGGTAAGGGTCGCGGGAAGCCGCTGGATGCGGGCAGCGCCGGACCGGCTTTTGGGGGAGGCCTTTATCAAGCAGTGGATGTCTTTCGGTTAAAATGTTAACAATTATTTGTGGCAGTCCACATTTGGACATAGGCCTCTTCCAAGCAAGGCGCGATAGCTTGATCTGCACGTATCTTAACACGTATGCTGCTGTCAGCCACTTTTACGTAGATCGTCGCTTTGTTTGTCTTTTTTTTGTCAGTTATGCAATACAATACAAATTATGTATGCAATACAATTCTGTACAAATCAAATAATATCAAAACATTAAACATCAACATTATTAGAATTTTCTTTTCTTTCCCTATTATTGATTGCTTTCCCTCTTTTTTTATTCTCGAAACAATAGTTCTAATACTTTAACAACAATTGAAATAAAGTAGTTTATACAAATAAAAATACAATAACTCGACTTCAAAATTCATACGTAGAGTATGCAGACAATAAGATAAAATTCTGTTAACAGTAACTCGACTTCAAAATTCATACGTATAGAGGAACATTTGAATCTCAATTTCGTACAACATGTGAAGTGCCGGCTGTGTTATTGAAGACAAAGCCAGAAGCAATAAAACAATTGAATTTCTCCGAAGATTCTTTGTGATTTCAAACAACAATCCTATAAAGAGTAACGATATAAAATGTTCTACGGCTGAAAATATTTGCGATTTATTATCAGAAATTTTGTTTTCGTGCTTAGAATCCGAGTTGAAAACCGTGAAAACCTTTAAAATATCTAAGTATCTTGAATACCAACATCAACAGTAAATAGCGAACGGTACTCTAGAGGCCTGTGGATAACTTTTATAGAGTGCTTTATTGAGATAAATAGCTTTCTAATACGGAAACGGGATGTATCGGAAATATTAATAAAACTGAAGAATCGGCGTGTCTGTACATTGATTTGTTTTTCAAAAAACTGATTGTAGGTGCTAAAGGGAGTGTAGCTGAATACAAAAATACAAGTTTTGCAAAAAATGTCCGTCTGTCTGTCTGTTTGCACATCTTTGGAACTACTGGGCGGATTTTAATGAAGCTATAGAATAATATAGAGCGTCGGTGGCCTAGTGGCTAGGGCCGTTGACTTCCATTCAGAAGTTCGCGGGTTCGAACCTCGGCGCGTACCAATGTGTTTTCGATTTTCGAATTCATATGTACGTTTATTCGACGCTCTTAACGGTGAAGGAAAACATCGTGAGGAAACCTGCACACACCTGCGTAGTAATTCAAGGGTTGTGTGTGAAGTTGACCTACCCGCATTGGGCCAGCGTGGTCGACTAAGGCCTATTCACCCTGGTTTCAGGGTAGGCTCGAGCCCCTCGGTGGGGACATGTATGAGCTGTTAATGATGATGATGATGATAGAATAATATAGCTTATATATATCAGAATAACACATGGGCTGCTTTTTACCGCGGAAAAATACTTCTTTCCTACTAGAAAACCTGCTAAAGCGGGCGGAGCTGCGGGGCGTAAAGCTAGTCGGGAATAAAACGGGTCGTTTCTGCACGCACATACACGTGTGGAACCGTGGTCAATGAACTTTTGTCCGGATTTATATGAAACAGACCATAGTATGTGTATTTTAATTTGCTAGTATTTTTAAATGTCTTTTTGTGTTATTGTTCAGAGCAGAGTAATGTTCGTGGGGGAGTGCATCCCTGCATCGTGCGGGCCCGACGGCTTGGTGGCGCTGATGGCGGCTGGCGAGCGGGCGGCGGCAGTTCGAGCCTTGACTGCCGGAATCAGCGCCTCCATAGAGACCCTGAGCGTGCGCGTCGTGCCCGGCGACTACAACCTCTTTGCTGACATCAAGGTGCAGATACTCATGTAAGAACAACCTTATAGTACATATACAGAAGCCACATAATACGTTGGCTTGTTTAAACACTTCTTGATTATGTCAGACAAAGTTTTAAGTTTTAACTGAAGCTTATTCAGAAGCCACAGCTTAATCGTTTTGACACCAGGGTTGATGAGGTCAGTTGAAGACTTTTTTTTAAATTGACCTATGCTTGTGTCGAAAAAGTACGACCAATCAAGCTTCACCGGACTTGCGGGGGGTCAGTTGAAGACATTACATTACACCTCACGTGATAGTACAAGGCTATATATATTTAGATGTAATTATACACACAGCAATTTATAACACTATCAAACTTTTTATAAAAAATGATCCTGTGCTGCGGAAGGAAAGCCGTTGGTCGTCATACGAGTTTTAGGCAGCTCAATAATTCTGACACCAGGGCATGTGAGATAGGTTCACCTCAAATGACGTACATACAAGAGATTAAATTCAGATAAAGTTATTGATGTTATTTTGCTACACAATGTTAAACAAAGACTGTATAAAAGTACCTCATCACATCTGTGATCCGAAACTGAATGTCCTTGCTGACTCCAAACTGCAAACACTGAGGTAAGAACAAATAACCTTTAGACTACACTATCCTCGATGACAAGGGATTAAGTCAACATAGCCGCAATGGATTTTGCGACCCGAGAGGATCTAAGTGAATCAATATCCTCGATGCCACCTAACTGAAGTAAAATATACCAATATCTTGCTTAACTATATAATGATACATACATTTGTACAGGAGCATGGCGGTAGAATTTGTTGTTACCAAAATATTTTTAGTGGTTATTTTCCCAAGTCAAATTTTAAACAACTAAAACAAAACTAGCCATCATTTTTATTTTTGTTCATACCGGTATGTAAAAAGAGAGGAGATTAATGTGTCAAATTTTAAATGAATGATATTTAAAACCAAATTTGGAGTAATTTAATTTTTGTCGGATGATGTTTTCTTCTATTATTATGATCCCAGAATTTGCTTTATGTTGAATTCCAAAGCTCTTGAAATCGGGAATAGGTCGTATAAATATGCATATTAAATTTAGATTTTTAGAGTATTTTCCTGGTCTTTTTTTATGCAATATTGCTCTAGATGCGATGATTCATTAATTAGACTAGCTCAACTTGTACTGTATGAGCCTGCCAACGAGACGACCTCCAGCCTCCATACTTCATGCGCTGATACTAAGCTCTGCACCGTGTAGGAGCAATAATAGTCTGCCCTATCTATTCAGTCCTAAATCCTCCTATAGGTTAATGATAATATAGTCATGTATATTCCATAGTAGTAATAATCACATCCATTTCGTATGCCCACAAAGGACTAAATTGCGATCAGAATTTGACATTATCAGCCAAGCTCATATTAATTAGGAGCTTATCTACAAACCACGCGGTTCAATTTCGGATTGTATTAATTAAATACCAGTACCTATGATTTAATAATGTTGTAGGATTTATCTATTCAGGCACCAATAATAATTGAACAAGCAACTATCTTTGTATGCGGGCTCACTCAGACTCAGACTACAGTTTACACTCCGTTTGTTCAGTTCACAATCCGTGGTCTAATCGAACTTTCCGCTCGGGCGACTTTTAAAATAATCTTTACAAGATTTTCTCTTGCGAACCGCAGTAAAATTCAGTGAAAATAATCCTTTGAAAGTTTTGTTAAATTACCCGGCTGATCCATTGTTGTACGCGTTCTTGTATTTTTTACTTCTTTACGATCATATTTTTCATTTTCTCTGAAACCCTAAATTTGTATTTTGAGCTAGAATAAATTAATAGTAAATTTAAAAAAGAAAACAAGCATTTGCCGCATCTGTCTGCATGTTTTAAATTTTCTAATGGGATTAGTATGCTGCAGAGCTTGTAAAAGAAATATGACTTTATGCGATTCATTGGAAATAGTTTTTGTAAAATAAACAACTATAAAGCAATCTGCCGTGACCACGATCGGTGCAAATCGGTGGAAATAAAGCTCAATTCAAAATTAAAGCGCGAATTTAACCCGTATTTTTTTTTTATAAAAAGCAATACAGTCAATGCAGTCCATTATAATATTTAAACCTATTGTCTGGCATTTACCACCATTATCTGGACGTGTGTGGAAAACCAGAGGAGCTAATATCCACCCGTGTAATAATACATCCATTTCGTTCTTATTACGTATAATTTGGCCGCGGCCACAACAGCCTGATTCGCTATTAGCTTTCTTAGTTTAATTCTCATTGTTATACATTAGAGTCGCAATTCTATAACAAAAATAATGAAAAAGAAATAGTTTTGTGTGTTATTTCTATCTTTTATCTTGCCTCACATTAAAGCTAAGTTGTTGAATATTTTTAGACATATACTTATAATTATTAAACTAATTCCTTTTGGGTCTACAGTTCATATACATCCACATTTCTACGCTAGAGCAATAAGTATACAGGGCGTCCCACGGCTATGCCACATGGAGGGAAAGTACCTTAAATATTGTAGGTAGAACATTTTACTGAAAGAAGACATTATTTTATTTTTAAAAACTATTAAAACTGCATTCATACATTTTTTAATAATTACATGGTTGAACCGGGAATCGAACCCGTTATACGAGAAAAAAAAAACACCCTGTAGTTTTATCATACCAATCGAAAGGCTCCTTCATAAGGATTATTTTTTGCTAAATAACATAGTGTCAGAAATAAAAGAAAGATCATGAATTTTAACATTTGATGTGGTCGCCGAGATTTTTTTTATGCATGGGGTTACTAGCGACCCGCCCCGGCTCCGCACGGGAAAATGGTTATTGTGGGTTATCCTTTATTATATTATGCATGTATTATACATATAAACTTTCCTCTTGAATCACTCTATCTATTAAAATCAAAATCCGTCGCGTAGTTTTAAAGACAGGGAGTGAAATAATCAAAAGAGTGCGACTTTGTATTCAACAGCGTAGGGGTCATAGCAATTTAATAAAATTGATAAATTTTGTATTAAAAATGTTAAAATACATAGTCTTCCTTTTATTTCTGACACTATGTTACTTAGCAAAAAATAACCCTTATGATGAAGCCTTTCGATCGGTATGATAAAACTACAGGATATATTTTTTTCTCGTATAACGGGTTCGATTCCCGGTTCAACCATGTAATTATTAAAAAATGTATGAATGCAGTTTTAATAGTTTTTAGAAATAAAATAATGTCTTCTTTCAGTAAAATGTTCTACTTACAATATTTGAGGTACTTTCCCTCCATGTGGCATAGCTGTGGGACGCCCTGTATAATAGACAGAAGCAGTTATCATAGTTTATGTCTTACAATACTGTCCAACTTCTGCATTTGATCAACACCTAAGCCCTCCAAGGAATGGATATTCATTTCCAATAAGCATCTCCTTTGTTTAACCCAGCGGCCCGGGCAGCCACCCTAATTTACGACTCCCTACCATCGTTAATTTTAATAAAAAGAAACTTGAAACTTCACTGCAAAATAAATCTATCCAAATGTTCAGAAAAAACGCCATTTTCAAATGTTATTTATGAAGCCAAGAAACATTTTCCGACATTCTATTAATTACCAAATTAGTTAAATAAATAAAATAAGTATTTCAAAGATACACCACAATATAAAATCGAAAGCTTATTTTAATTGGACTAGGAGGTAAAACTTAGTACGTTAACATCCCATATAATGTCCCTAGTAAAGGTAACTTTGTCTTATTATATAATTAACAAGGAGTTATTATAATTAACAAGGAGAATATTCTAAATTCTTGACTTCTTGAATTTATGAATTTTTTAAACATTTTTTACCTAAACAAATAGTGGGTAAAACAAATAGTTAAAACATTACGATTTCCCTTTTTAGGGTTCCGTGCCTCAAAAACAAGAAACGGAACTAACAATAGGATTATTTGTGTGTCTACCTTTCCGTCTGTCAACGCCGACTTCCTTTGTGGAAAGAAAATTTTTAACTTATTAATTGAAACAAGTGTCTTAGTGATAAAAGCTGCCCAAACTTCAGCAATATTAAATATCTAAAATGAGTTTTGAAAATTTAATGAAATATGTTTTACTTATCAATAAAATACTTACATTGCCTGCGGTTTAATTTAATTTAGAATTAATTTAGCGAATTGCAAACAAAATTATTCTTGATACTCGTAAGAAAACAAAATAGATTTTGTCTAATAGTTTGGTTTGGATCTGCAATCAGATAGCAACTTTGATAGCAAGGCAATTGTCGTAATAGGTTCTGTTTGTTTACTGATTACTATCTGTATTGTACTAAGTATGCGGTTAGGATATTGTTACGTAATCTGAGCATCTAAATGGAAGCTTCAATTATATCCTCCCATATTTGGTGTACTTTACAAAATTGGATGTTCAGCTTCAACGGTAGGTAATGAGACTGAAAAGCTTACGTTACTTTCTGTTTACAAAGTAATCATATTTTCAATGAAACGTATAAAACGTATAAGGTACGGGCGCCGATGAAGGCCCACTTAATTTCAAATCCTTGTAAAATCTTGCAGTTAAGTAAAGTAAAGAAAAAACATAATGGAAATTATAATATATTTATTTGGGAAGCAAGATACCTAAAAAAGTAGTACAGCCTTTGGCAATTTAACACAAAGATAAACACTTTTTATAAACTTGGTATTGGGCAATCTTGGGAAGCTGGTCGCCGAAGATGGCCCGAAAAATATTAATGGAAATATATGTGTCGTAGCCAAGTGGTTAAAATAGCCGTTCAATCAAACAGCTAGCCCTTTGACTGAACATCGCCATTCAATCACACGGCTGTACGTCGCTTAGCCGACTTGTTGACTGCAACGTTCAACACTACAGCTTGACGACGCTTAGCCAAATGGTTAAATGGCAAATTAACTAGGGTGACCATTAGATTAGCACGTGATTTGAAAAAATAGGAAAACTTGTTGTAATTTCTTGGGAGATTTTTCTTGGATTAAGTTTAAGGACGGTTTAACAGGTGACCAAAAGTCAAATTAGTAAACATGAAAAACAAATTAATAATCGTAATATTCTTTATTGTTGCATGTTGGGCAGAGCGATACAAAAAAATTAACAGCTTTTTTTGCTATATAAAACTGACCCATCTTGTCTCTGCCTCCATGTCCATAATCTTTATGAATAGTATTTAGCATGGTGAAATACTCTTTTCGGGGTACAATGCGTATCAAAGGATCATCAGTCTCTTTCTTCTTAAAATAAGATATTCTTTACTGCCAGTTGTCATTAAATCGTATTTTGATATCCAATAATAAGACATAGAAGTCCTGCTTTCCGTGTTAGTCATGGACACCCTAGCGTTCTTTAATAACTTCAAGTACCTTGGTGATCCATTTTATAATCCTGTGATTTATCTTCGTATAACTTTTAAAATTTTAATTCACTCTTATCACTCGTATGTGCCTCCATAATTTCTGGCTCTTCAACACTAGTAACGTGCCTATATTTACTACTTTCTTTCCGAAAAATATCTTGAAACAATCAAAAACACAGATAAGTTGACGCCATATTGAAAACAAAACACACCTAGCGCCGTCGCGGTGGTAAGCTGAACTAATTCAATTAAAAGACGGCTTTTGAGTCAGCTGTAATGTTGAACGTTTTGAGCGCCTCAAATATTCAATTAAGAAGCTAGACGTGTGATTGAATGGCGATGTTCAGTCAAAGGGCTAGCTGTTTGATTGAACGGCTATTTTAACCAGTTGGCTACGACATATGCATTATAAACATTTTAACACTTTTAACATAAAATATCAAAATGAAACACAATCTTCTCATACCATTATTCACAAAAGGTAAAATAGTTAACGAAAAATTCAAATGTGGGCCATCTTAAATCTATCAAAATATAAATCAACTATAAAATAAAAACTAACTACTAAATAAAAATATATTTTACTTTTAAATTACCTTTGAAAGTAACTTATCGAAAATATAAAGAAATCAATTCTTTTTTCTAAAACATTTTCGTTTTAGTAGGTGGGCTATCTAAGGGATACTGATAATTAACTTTGAGATCAATCAAAATAAGTAAAACAAATAAGACGCTATTGTCTTTAATTATGTGCGTGTATTCTTAACAAAAAAATAAATTATCCCAAAATAATCTGAAAAGCGAATGGGGCTATGTTGGGTGGGGATCATATTATGGGCCATGATAGGAAATTACCCCCAGTTTAAGTATAATCTCGTAAAAATACAAAATAGGTAATAAAATAATAAAACTCATCTGTAATTTCGTTGATTAATAAATTAAATACGAGTTTTCACAGTTTAGAGCAAACAGATTTGCTATTAATTTGCAAATTTTCAAAAGAAATGACATCGTGGAGTTTATAAAACGTGTATCGTTCTGACATGACCAAGCAAACTGTCGTCTGTCTTCAAAATGGTGACGCCCCGGTAATGAAACACACTTGCACTATTGTCTATGATACTAGTAGCATAAACCCGCGTAATTTCAAACGTTTCGAATAATCATAACTGTATTTTTTTAAAGTGGGCTATCTTAGGAGCCGGGCTATCTTCGGCGACACTACCTTATATTTGTATTCTTTTTTTTTACTTTGAAATAAGTATTTTTAGGCAAGCGTGTGTAAACTTTTTTTAAATTTTTCAAATTAAAATGCAGAAGATAAAAAATAAGTTTTAAATAACATTTGATCTCCTTATCTTTGGACTTGTCCTTTAAAATAAGTATTACATTTAAAATTACATCTTATTGATCGCTATATGTCCGCAGGTCAGCGGTGGTTCTGGTGTGTCTTCTGATGCTGTCGGCGTCGGTGTACGAGGGTTGTCTGGAGCGCCGGCACCGCCTCGCAGCCGCGCGGGACCTCGAGCTGGCCACGGACGACCAGAAAGCTGTTGGTACACCTCACACACCACCGTCAACATTTCAGCCGGACGGCGTCAAAGGCCTCCCTAAGATCTCTGTAATGAACGGTCTTGCGTGCCGCATCCAGTGGCTTCCCGCTGGGTCACCACATGATATATTGCTAAATCATACTATCATCATATCATACTATCATACTATTATTATAAAGAGGAAAGATTTGTATTTTTGTGTGTGTGTGTATGTTTGTAACGAATAAACTCAGAAACTACTGAACCTATTTCAGAAATTATTTCACCATTAGAAAGCTACAGTCACCCTGAGTAATATAGGCTACCTTTTATTGCGGGAAAAAGTCTCATTCCCACGGTAAAAACTGTTAACGCGGGCGGAAAGATAGTAGTAAATAAGACTGAAACTGGATGACGGCAATGGTGGAGTCACGCGATAATAAAATACATTAATATGTATGGAGAGATCTCGATGGAAGCGGGGCGGGAAGCAGCGTAATCCATACAAGAAGCCCCTCCGCCATCATCCAGTTTACGCCAGTGTATTCCTTATTGTGACTTCTTATTACTAATCCACTTTAACTCCAAAGTTATTTTTTTTAACACTTTGTTCTATATTTCTATATTTTATGTCCACTTTGATTTTAGTGCTTTAATTTAAAATAAGCTACAGTTCTACTTTAACTCGAAAACTGTTCCAATAGAGTCAACACCTTATGTAAAGTAAATTAAAGTCGGCGTAAAGATATAAAGATATAGAAGAGATCTTGCATTTTTGCAATAATACATTATGAAAAAAGCAAGATATTATGGCCCCTGCGCTCTACTTTTCTAATCCCTTTAAAAACATTTTATTTACCGAGTAATATGATGTATTTATTTACCATTGCTATATTAACAGTAATAAAATAAGACATTTTTATTATTTTTGACATAAAGACGTAACTTTGAATATTAGATTACGACTTCTCCTCAATTTTGTGAACACATCTCTTAAATGCTGCGAACGTTAGAGAGTTGGAATGAAAATTAAATTCAGTAAATAATATCGAAAGTTTTGAGTACAATAGTAAGCTAGTTTGTACGTTTAAATACAGGTCGCTTGTAAAACTTATTAACTTAATTAGGATTAACGTCCAAATAATGGTTAAACTTTTAGATTTTACAACAGCTCTATTATAACTTTTCGTTGTTATTTGGCATTAAAATAATGCTTAAATGTAAAACAAAGTTGGTTACAATTTTATCCAGAGAGTTTATTACAATGAGGCCAAGTTATATTTATAACTTTTGGAAAATAAGCTTTATATTATTCTCCGCTGTGTGGTTTATGAAATTGTAAACTTAGGTATGTATATTTTTATACGGGCAATAATAATATTAATTACTCCTTTTAATAACACAATTAAAAGAATAACTCGCACAATCATTCGTATGTTTTATTAATAACCTGTATAACATTGATTTAAACATATTGGTGTGTATTTAGAGCAATAACAATATCGAGGCCGACAGGAAGGCATCAAAAGAACACAAGGAAGATAAGGATCTGCGGCGGGAAACCTGCGGTAAGACCCTTTATATATACCTATACCACGCACTTAACATTGCATATAATACAGAGGTGTACGTGACAGCTTAAAAGGTAATGAAAGGACATTTTCAGTCAATAGTTTTAATAAACTGGTTCCAAAAATGTTTTCGTCACTCTACAGTTCCATAGTTTCGAACCCACTATTATAATGCAAGAAAGATAAAAAAGGAAAGGAAAATAAATTTCTAATACATATACCCCATGCAAATACAAAATAGATGAAAAAATATTAAATCTTAAAATAATTTGTTGGGTTTTTTTTAAAAGAAAAACGTTGTATATGGGACAAACGCTTTAAGAAACTTGAACAATTTTAGAAACAAAAATAGAAAATAATAATGTAGAACAATATTTTATATTCTGTGGCGAATCACTATCGCTTCTAACTGCCAATTAACGTATTTGCTAAGGGTTAACACAATTAGTTACATTATAATGCAACATACGTTGGGTCAACCCTATAAATTCAATTACAGTTTTGTCGAACTACAAAAATAAACAATAGACTGCTAGTACGAGTAATAGTATGGATAGGTTTCTGCATAATTGATTTATCAATATTATTGTATTCCAATTAGAAAGTAATGATAATAGGCTCGGTTTTGGGTTCCACTACTAAAGGTTTTAAAATCAATAAGAAGGAATTTAAAACGTATCGTTTTATGGTTTGTTTAGCGCATTAGGATATTAAAATTTATTAAAATAAAATTCACTTCTACAAACTCAAATTATCACATCCTCATAACGAACGTAGGACGAGTTTGAACCGAACCTTATGAAATTCTAATTTATTTACATACAAATTATATTTAAAAAATTTTACCTTATTTAGGTCAAGAGTAGATATTCTGATTTTAGGACCTTGCATCATAATTTTAATGAAGTCAACGAGTTTATATTATTTGCATTGTGTAATCTGCTATGTATACAGAAAGCTTTAATAGTTAATATGTAGGCATAGAAATTAATTTAAAATTGCTTATCTATATTCGGATAACTTACGCGATTGTGTATACCTAAAGTATATTTTGTCATATATTTGTAGGTACAGACAAAGAACCAGATAGCTGACCCCCCTGCCGAATGCTGTGCGAACGCCATCGAGGGCGCCATCTATCGCTCCAAAAGGGCAGAAAAGAACGAACCAACGGCCAATGATACTTCTAAAATTTCAAACAATGCCATCTGTCGTAACTTACAATAAACTAAATCGTTAAAAGAATGTTGTCAGTATAGCTAAGCCAATAATTAGGAAGGTGTAGTCTTATTTCGATTGGGTAGCTAAGTTACAGTGTGGCGAAGTTGTGCACGGTATGGCTGTAGATCTAGATTTGCCTGGATCAAATCCACGAGAGCATTTTAATTATTTTGTCTTTTTATTTTTTACTTTTCCAAAAAGATGCAATTACTGCTATGAGGATTTGATTCTTACATTAAAGATTAAAATAAAACAAAATATATGTTACAATAAATATGTTAACATTTTATTCTTTAATATTTTATCGACTAAAATGTAATATCCAGAGATTCAAACTGGCATTTTTTAGGAGAGAGAACCAACATGCTACTTTTATAATTTAAATTACATTTAAAATTATAAAGTAACAATTTATATCTCTCTTAATTTTGTTTCAATCTCAGGATGATTTTAGTTTATATAAAAACAAAGTTAGGCCAAATAGTGGTAAGTTATACAATAAAAAAAGAAAGGGAAAGTAGCTAACATAACCGCTGGTTCTCAAAGGCAAAATACTTATTTTGAAGCTTGAAACGTTCCCCAGGTCTTCTCCACAATAATTTTCTTCCATCTTTATCAGACTTGAAGCTCTTTTCGTCAGTAAAAATTACAATTTCGTTCTCCCAATCAAAATTTAAATATTCTGATGCGAATCTCATTCTGTTCTGGCTAGACAATGGGCTTCCGATGGTTGTTTTTTTTATAATTGGCTTATAATTATGTATTTCACATGCTTGGAGTATTTTCAAACTGAGTCAAGCGATATATTATATGTTATGGCAGTTGACCAAGTCGTTTTAAATGGGACTTCGCTATGAAGCCTTACGATTCCACAATGACGTTCTGATGCAGCAGTATAAGCTACCGGTGGTCGTCGGTCAGAGCGGTTACGTTTCACATCACCAGTTTCTTGGTATCGCCGAATCCATAAACGAAATGTATTTCTCTGCAATATAAAATACTATGATATAATTTTTGTCACGAAATCACATTCCACAAAATATTATTCTATATTATTTTTATAATTAGGTTTTATAAATAGGTATTCATATACGTATTATCTACTTACCGTGACACCTAATTCTCTAGAAATACTTTTAATACTGTGGTTATCTTTACAACGCACTGTTGTTTTTGCTTTCATAAAATCATTTAGGTATATGAGAAGTAATGAAAATTGGTAACAGATTATTTTAAATAAAAGTAACCGGAGAGTGCATGAACGTAACGACGACGACGTAAAGTAAATACCTTGCCACGAACATTAGTTTTCTTTATAGTGTAAAACTTGAAATAATAAGTAACTACCCTCACATAATTTGTTCGTGTTATTTTGCATGCATTCTCTCTCAAAAAAAATACATCATAGCTATGAGTCATAGCAAAGTGTCAAAATCATACGATATCAAATTTCGATACACTTGACAACTTGTCAGTTGGCGCAGTGGTTTAGCGTTAGCTGTGAAGCTTGTGAATGCTAAGTTACGCGGTTCAAATCCGTTGACTATTCAACATAGTTTTTTTCAGTTTAATAAAAACGGACTTCTCACTATAATATTTATAAAATCAAGATATAAAATAGTGACGGCGCCGCCCGGCGGCGCGGCGGTCGAGATAACTAGTTTCTTGTGAAGCAAGTGTAGGCACATAATCATCTACTCTGCAGATGACGACGATTCTAATCGATGAAATATTGTAGAATAAAATGCAGACATAACATTCATAAATTATAAGTATATTTTGTATTGATTCTAATTTTATTAAAAGAATGAAATCCCCATAGCAAACACTGCGTCTCTTATAAAAAAAGTTAAAAATAAAAAAAGACTAAAACATGAATATGCGCTCGCGGGATCGATCCAGTTAAATCTCGATCTACAGCCATACCGTGCGCAACTTCGCCACGCTGTGACTTAGCGACATTTCCGAAATAAGGCTACACCTTCCTAATTATTGGCTTAGCTATACTGACAACATTCTTGTAACAATTTAGTTTATTGTAAGTGTAAGACAGATGGCATTGTTTTAGAAGTATCATTGGCCGTTGGTTCGTTCTTTTCTGCCCTTTTGGAGCGATAGATGGCGCCCTCGATGGCGTTCGCACAGCGTTCGGCAGGGGGGTCAGCTATCTGGTTCTTTGTCTGTACACGTACATACCTACAAACCTATATACGGGTAGATAATGTGATATATAGGTATTTCATAGTAACTTTTAGCGACCATAAAAACAGAAATCCAAATTAAGTACTTTAAAATGAATCAGAAATAGACTCAAAATTGATTTATAGTTGAAATTGCCCTTAGAACAATAATAAAAAGGTTTATATTAATTTATCACAGGTCTATGGTCGGAGATGCTGTTATCGTTTTCGATGCTGTCTAACGGCAGAACCATCTTGAGCACAGAGAGACCCAACGACAGCGCGCTCATGTGTTTACACGGAATGAGGTATGTCAATTTTACAGCCAATAGACGACCACTACTGGTTTAGTAAAATACTGCGATGCACCACGACACTTTTTTTATAGACCTAACGCTTGTGTCGAAAAGGTACGACCAATCAAGCTTTACCGGACTTGTGGGGGAACGGAAGGCTCCACCCCAGAGTAGTCATGTACCAACGCGTCTAGGGGTGGCCCGAGGATGCCTCGGACCACGGCACAGAAGATAATAATAGTACTAATCCATAACCACGGCCTAGCGCGTTGATACGGAAGAACATCGTGAAGGAGGAACGACGCTGCAACGAGGTGCTTTGCAACCTCATTTCCACCTCATTTTCCATTTCTTTCTCGTCTAAATTCAAACATTCAATTTTGGAATTCCTTCGTCATTCATACGTCATCTTCGTCCATTTTACTTCAGTTTTCCCCTTGACTACCGGCCTTGTCGGCCGTATTTCTTAAAATGTGTGTAAATTTGTAAAGTATAAGTTGCTTTATACTGCCGAGTTTATAATTGTTTCATTTCCATGTAAATAAACGCAAATAAAGCTAGTCAGTTCCTCGTGTATTTTACTAATAGTGCCTAAGTAAACCTTCAATATTCGGCTACTCCTGTCGGCTTGCCAAGGTCCTGATAGTAGCGAAGCTTTGTTCCAGTGTCAAGTTAGACTTTCTTTGCTCTTAGATATTGGCATTGTCAGTTGGCTATCCTGCTTGCTCATGTAGTAATTTGTATGTTATGCTCTATGTCTATCGCTGATGATGTAGGTAGATATTTCACGTGACTTAGACCATGTGCTGTAAATAGAGCTTTCCTAAGGATCTTCAACATTCGATTCTATGCTGCTACAAACCCCATTATATCCTTTAACTCTTTTGGCTTACCTATATTCTTCAAACCCACTTCAGGTACGAATTTCAAAGTATGATGATTGCAAAATCAAAGTGGGTGACCTATTTTAATGCAGTCTGAAATAAATAAAAACTTTATAGTGTTTCAATTAATAACTTCTTTAACGACATCTCACTTTGAAAGATCTTTTACGTCTATTTCTTCCCAAAGATATTAATTTATCAGTAAATTAAAACACTTTTTAGCTTTCTATTCTAACGGAAGCTATTAAGCTTATAATAAAATTGCTAACTCAATTCTTCTTTAATAAAGATATACGAGTATAAACTAGTTTATGGGATGCATTTGAAAAGTCACTTTGAAAATGATTAAACGCACTTGAAAATAATGATCTACGAGTAAAATAATGTTTGAACGTTAAAATTAATTATTTCGCTTTAATGGATATATAATAATTTTAATTTGACTTATTTTTAAATTGATAGTGCTCAAAATTATTCATTTTCAAACATGTTGGGATATAAGTGCTAAAAACAAAATTAAAGGTGTAAGAATGAAGTTACACAAATAATTTGTTAAACTAGAGAAAGTGTATATGTTACGCTCAAAGATCGAAAACGCTCAGTGAGCGGAAAAACAGCTCACAACGCGTTGTGGTCACAGTAAAACATCCACATGGCGAAATTCGTGTTATGGCTCTAATGAAAACGCGCACAACGCGTTGTGGCAATCACAGAAAGACCTAATAGCGAAATTTGTGTCGTGGCTGACATGCTATTCTATCTCAAGTCTCAACGCGTTGTGGCAATGAAGAAAAGCCATGACGCGTATGGAATATTATTTGATTACGACGCATACTACTTTCTAGTATGGATCCTACTAGGCCTAGGCTGGAAACGTTTTGGTAGATGTCCTTAGGAAATATTAATTTATTTATAAAATAATAAGCGCGGACAAAAAAATTCACTCTCATTAACAGAAAAGAAATGAATGAAACTGATGTTTTAATGCGTCTTTGCACCCGAGCCGACACCGAAAAGTTACATACAACCTGTCCGTCGTGATATGGTTAAAACAATAAATGCTCAGAACGCGTCATGGCTTTTCTTCATTGCCACAACGCGTTGTGATCGAATAGCATGTCAGCCTCGACGCGAATTTCGCTATTTGGTCTTTCTGTGATAGCCACTACGCGTCGTGTGCGTTTTCATTAGAGCCATAACACGAATTTCGCTATGTGGATGTTTTACTGTGACCACAACGCGTTGCGAGCTATTTTTCCGCTCACTGAGCGTTTTCGATCTTTGAGCGTAACATAAATATAACAACGATCAAAGGGCAAAGTATAAATTTTTCAAGTTGTGTATGTTAAAGATGCAGACATTATTTCCATAGTTCGTTTATATATATTCCATAGTTTATGACTGCCTGAGCACAGTTAATAGCAGTAATAGGGCGGTGGCTGCACGCAATTAGAATGCAAATGGAAGCGAACCGCGGAATGGGTCGCAAATGCCGGCCCTGAATCCATCAGCGACACTGATAAGTCAGCCCAACGTTGGACCGAATAATCTTCAGGGTTTACCACAACTATTCAGGCTTAAACCTACTCTGCGCTTCTAGTTTGGATAGTCTACAGTGCAAATTAATTTATTATAGACTAGAGAAATATATTGTACAGAGGTGGTACAGAGTGAGGTAATATAATATTATTTATCTCATCTCTTCGACTGTTGATGGCACGTGTGTTCGCAGATGACAATGCAAATCAGACTTTATTGATATAATTAATTTCTCAATTATTAAACAGCATATTTTTTGGAATGAAGACTGCATTAATTTTATTTTATAAAAAAAAAATATTGTATCACAGGTTCCTATCAGTGACGTGGGTGATAATGGTGCACACATATCTGACGGTGTTCTACGTGGCAGACAACAAGACGATGCGAGTCGTCACCGAACGGAATTTTGCATACCAATCTGTGGGCAATGCCTCCTATTGCGTGGACACATTCTTCTTCATCAGGTGAATATATATATTATATTACTTATATGGTGTTCAACCAAACGATACGTGTCATCACCGAGCGGAAATTTTGCATACCAATCTGTGGGCTATGCTTCCTATTGCGTGGACAAATTCTTTTTCATCCGGTGAATACATTTTACTTATATGGTGTTCAACCAGACAATACGCGTCATCACCGAACGGAATTTCGCATACCAGTCCGTCGGCAATTGCGTCGATAAATTTTTCTACATCGGTTAAATAATATATCCTACTGAATCGGTGCACACAAGTGACATTGTTCAACCATAAGATGCGGGCGGTCCCTCGGCAACTCATCCTATACTTTTCAAACTAAGATATTACGTGAATAATGAAACTTAGCTTTACTCGGATAGTATGCAAAAAAATCCTACCTAACGATGAAAGAACTAATGATTCCTAGAGCCTGTTCAAGTATTTATGCAAACTACTTTCCTGAGTTCTATAAAACTTCCGATTTTTGAATCTTTTATTAAGCTTCTAAAACAACATCGATTCTTTGGTACAACGTGGCCCTATAATCATCGCGAATATTTTATATCCTTAAGCAGGCTCAACAGCGGCATGGCGTCTTTAATTGAGGAAACAGAGGGGAAGAGGCAAAGCCCCCGTTAAGACGGACTCTTAGGAAATTACGTAACAATGGCTCATTAAATTGCCATCATTATGGTATTTACTTTATTTTAAATGTAGTACTTTTGGAGGATCAACATTGGATTTTCTATAGGTACTTGTGAACACTGAAAGTGAAGCTTCCTAATAATGTTTTCTAAACTAAAATGATATTATTTGTTTCAGTGGCCTACTAGTAACCGTCCTTTTCCTCAAAACTGAAGATAAAAAAGCAAGCAAAAAAGGCGACAAGAAAGGCGATAAACAGGACATAAACAAAAACCTCAATGGGTACACTAACTCCGCGCTATCGGTGTCCGTGATCAGCCAACAGTCCTTCTGCGAGGACCTGATGGATAAGAAGGATCCCAAAGGATACTCTAAAAGAGAACTGATCACTATTGTCAAGGATTTCTTAGTTTTATTTTCGTATAGAGTAGTACGACTAACACCTGCGTATGCATTTGTCATCGGGTTGAATGAAGTTGCGCTGCGGTACGTCCACTACACTTCTGTCTTCGATTCGGCGGTAGCTGACCACGTCACCTGCGACCTTTACTGGTGGAGAAACCTTCTCTACATCAACAACCTGTTCCCACAGCGAGAAATGTGCATGGTTTGGTCATGGTACATGGCGAACGATACACAGTTTTACGTTGTAGGAATCATATTACTACTGATTTCTGTGAAGTAAGTTATTTTGATTGCTTCGAAAAATATTGCTTTGAATTTTATCCAAATAATCTAAATTTAATTGGAAATGTAAGCGTTACGAAACCCTTTTCTTTTCAACAGGCATACAAAACTGTCCTGGGCGTTACTGGGATTGGTGTTAACGAGTTCCTGGGTGACAACTATCTACATATCGGTGTCGTACAACTACAAAGCACGGATACAAGAGCCGTTTGAAATGTTCGACCCTCTTTACGATAAGCCGTGGTCGAGAATCGGCCCCTATTTAGTCGGTGAGATAACTACGATCTTATTCTGTAATCCGTGAAACTATATACCTACCTTATCTTTATTCTAATACGAAGCTTAGTCTTTCGGGATCATTTATACCGATAAAGACAGGGTGATGGATTATTTGTTATTACGTAATAGTTTGTAGGATTTAAAATGCTATTTCTTTACGTTCTCTACATTTCTTCTAAAAATAAAACCTTAAAAATGTGGTCCGAACTTCTTTAGTAGGTTCTAAGTAATGTTTAACTTCTTTCGTCAACAGTACTTAAAAATTATTGAAGTTGTTTGAAGTTTAAAATCTCGTCTCACTCACGAAAATATTCAGAGTATTCCGAAACGATCTCATTTCGCTCTATTGTCTCCAATAGTGTGAATGAGCTTTCTCGAAGCAATTGCGAGTAAATCCCTTCGGAAAAGTGTAGTTTGGTTGTAAGTGCGTATCGGGTAACGGTTTTGTAGGTCAGTGAATCCGGCGCGCCCCTGCAACCCTCGGGCCCCAAACTGAATGGGTCGATGGACAATTCCCAACTTCTCGCGGTTCACCGCTCACTCGAGATAAAAGTAAATGAATCTTGCCGTAACCGCCATAATACGGGCCTTTTGTTTTGCCGCCAAATTCTACGGACACTCAAGTTTTATTTTGTAGCGGCAAGTTTTCAAATGCTCTTTTATTCAACGACTCTCACCATTGTGTTGGACCATTTAAACCACATTCAAACCTCGTAACTGAAAAGATAAAAAGGAATGTAAAAAGTTCTTAGTTTTGTCATTAGCATTATGAATTCTAATAGGGATGTAACATGCATTCAAAATTAATATAAATTCGTGTTGGGAATGGCTTGTAATCTAGTCGTAGAGCATTTAAAAGGTAATATTATTGTAAAACGTACATCCATAATTAAAATTACGAACTTCACGCTCGTTGGTGTTTAACATATGAATCCAGGTACGTAAGTGCTCCATAATTTTACTTAACAATGAAAACATGTACTGAATTATTATAAAATCTAGTTGTGTAAAGATCTAATACTCTTATTTTTTATCGACTTCAACAAAAGAAAGTGTCCTCAATTCGGCTGCATAAATGTTATTCTTTTTATATTTGTTCATTTAAAACACCTTTGATTCTGAACCGATTTTCAAAATTATTTATGCGTTGGGGTGTGGTTGGGGTCAGTACAGTTCCAAAGAGATCCCATATTAAGTCTATTAATGTAAGACTTTGCACGCACTTCGAAAATACAGTGAAAAATCTCTTTAAAATGTAATAGGAAACCTATTAAAGCCTGACCAGAGAAATAAAATGCTTTGTCTGGGGGCACTACGTGCATTATTATGTTTATGGCAACAATTCCATAGTAAAATTAGTTCCATTGAAATTCCGCAATATGGCGAGTTTTTTTATGTCTCTGGTTAGGCTTTACATAGGTGTATAGTGTTAAAATAAGAGCGATATCAAACGCTAAGTTTGGCGAGAAGTAGAATTAATTAGTAGAATTTTTTATTAAACTGTGTATTACGTACGTAATACAATACAATACAAATATTCTTTATTGACACCAAAATAGAACACATAAATATTACAATGGTACATAGACAAACTTGAGTCAACAGGCGGCCTTATCGCTAAGGTAGCAATCTCTACCAGGCAATCTTTGGTTGCAGTCTAAACCAGGTTGTCCTTTTTTAAAGCTTTTTTTGTTGTTCAGGTATGGTGATAGGGTGGTACCTGTACAAGACGCGGTGTCAGGTGAGGCTGCCGCACTGGCTGGTGGCCTTGGGCTGGCCCTGCTCGCTGGCTGTCTTCGGGAGCCTCATCTTCGGCATGGTGGACGGCTACTTCGAAGTCTGGCCCACGGCCTTCTACGTCAGCATCGGCCATACAGGTAAACTTACGTATTTATAAAATACTAGCTTTCCGCCCGCATTAACAGTTTTTACCGAGGGAATTAGGCATTTTACCAAGGTAAAAGGTAGCCTATGTTACTCGCTTTCTTATGATGAAAGAATTTTTGAAATCGGCACAGTAGTTTTCGAGTTTACTCATTACAAACACACACACACGCACAAAAATACTAATCTTTCTTTCCTCTTTATAATATTAGTAAGATGACTAGTATGATTTAAACTCTAGTCTTTAGTTTATATTAATTTATATAAACTCAATGAGTAAAAACGAAAACATTTTAGAAGGATTTTCTTCTTTCCCGCGTAGATACGGATGATTGATCAATTTTGGAGTCCATTACGTCACAATATTAAATCTCTATTTAATCAACAAAGTGTCGAGTTGGAGAGATTAGAAAATCCTAATAATAAAATATACCTATGCATTATGTAAAAATGAAACGAATTGTGGATGAACTCGTAAAATATCACTTAATTAGTGGAATAATAAAGAAGTCTGAAATCAAAATAATGTTATCTATTTCAGTAAACCAATTAATTTCTAACAAGTACACTAATAAAATGCAATTCTTTTAAACATGTCTGTCGAATTAGCGGCCAATCTTATATATAAAATTCTCGTGTCACAGTGTTCGATTCCATACTCCTCCGAAACGGCTAGACCGATTCTCATGAAATTTTGTGAGCGTATTCAGTAGGTCTGAGAATCGGCCAACATCTATTTTTCATCCCAAAAAAAAAACAACGCGGGCGTAGCCGTGGGCGGACAGCTAGTCTTCTGCTAAAATAATACGAATATATTCCATATACTTCAAATAAAACAATAACATACATTACGAATATCGAATGTAGGTTGTTGTACGTCAAAAAGAATTTCTCCGCGTCGCGCGGCGGGAGATCAAACAATAATCTGACTCGTAAATGACACCTCTGTTTGTTTTCCTCGCAGCCTTATTCCCGGAAAATTGCGAGGTATTTTAATGTATCTCGCCAAGCCATTTAATGTTCTATTTTAGACCAGCCAAGCGCGCATGGCAAGATAAAGCCCCGCTAAGATATAAGACCGCCACTTCCTAGCGTCTGACATAATTACTTCCTGCCTGGGAAGCGGATCGTGTAATCAACGCTTTGCTGCTGGATTAAACTATGGGGCGCTTTAATGACCCCTTCTTTATATAGATTCTTCTCTGGTCTTAATAAAGAGCAGCGGCGGCGTAGCTGGCAACCGTAAAATGAATATTGGCTCTGCAAAAAATGGTCCTAAAATTTTTGTATAATTTATAATGAAGTAACTTAGATACTGATGCAATTTACTTGTGTGACTTTCAGATATTTAAAGAACATTCAAAATCGAAAGTCATTATTGAATACGTTTATTGTATTTAAAATTTTAAGTGAATGGGAACCTCGACCAACGTGTTTGCGATTTCGACTTAAGAGTCGTACCGTAAGCGGTAAAGAAAAACATCGTGAGGATATCCACACCTGCGAAGCAATTTAAAGGTTGCAATGATACACATTTTCACGAGTTTTCTCCACGACCCCGAATCCAACGAACCTGTGAAAATGTATGTTTGTGCAATTAACAACCGCGAAAATCTAAGACTGTTCAATTTGAAAGGTTGTCGATGAAGTCAACCAACCCAAATCGGGGTATGCTTGAGCTTCTCCGTGGGACCATACAATAGTCGGTAAATACAGTCAACGGTTTTAAGCAACTTTACCAAAGGTTTCTTCTCGAAAACGAAGGGAGAAAAATGGTCGCTCCTCACAAAATCATGGAGTTAGTAACATAAACATGCACAAAATAAATAATTTATATAGAAAAGTCGGGTTCTTGTCGTCTATGGATCTGAGAAAAGTTTCTTTGGGGATTGTTGCAGACTAGGTATATATATTTGTTAAGCCACCATTGGCTGTTCGAGTGATGTGACATGCCTCATGTCACGTTTGTTCCAGCGTGGGGCGTGGCGCTGGCGTGGGTGGCAGTGGCCTGCTGCTGCGGGTACGGCGGGCTGGTGAACTCTGCGCTGTCATACCGTGGGGCTCTGCCGCTGTCCCGCCTCACCTACTGCGCGTACCTAGTGCACCCCACCATCATGATGTACACCTCCGCACTCCTCGACGGACCGCTACACATGCAGAACTCTATGGTGGTGAGTATAAGCGAATATACCTTTTGTGTTTGATGAAGCGCTAGCGTGGCTGGCAGTTACCTGCCACTGCGGCTACGGCGGACTGGTAAACTCTGCCCTGTCTTGTCTTGTCAGTCTTCATGCGCGTAACTAATGCACCCCACCATCATGATGTACAGTCGTATACCTTAACACTCCTCTATGGATCTAAATATAACATGTAGACTATTGAGGTTTATGGTGGTGAGTGCTATGGACTATTTCATTACTACTACTACACCCAATTAACAGTCCAGTACTGGACTTAAGAGTAGGAAGAAACGTGTTACCATAATCGCCACGCCTGATTAGATTAGATAGAGCAGGCGTGTGAGAGATAGTATTTTTTGTTGCTAGATAGTACAGGTTACTGTCCATTTCCTGGGTATACAGCCAGGAAGCAGGTGGACAAGGAATACTCCCTGGGTGGGTAGCCTCGTAGGATACCCACAAGAATAGCTTCAATTCAATCCTAAGACGAACTGTGCATTCATTTCTATTTCTACCAATAATTATGAGCATGTTAGGTCAAGTTGCATAGTTTTCTTCCATTATTTTTTTCATGGTGATGGGGAGGACCTTAATAGTGATTCCTCCCAAAAAGTTTTTTAGCTGTTCCTCTTTATTGAATGTATTTTCCTCGTAGCATTCTACAAGATCTGTAACTCCTAACTGAACTTAAGAACTAGTCCCTGCATAAGGTAACTTAGTACAACCTGTACAACTTATAATAGGTTGTGTTCAGAAGGAATAAGGAATTTTCAATGTCTCTACGGTCTACGCTTCCGTAACGATGTGCACTCAGCGTATTTAATATTCAATGCCTGTTGAAAGTTCTAAGCATATGTAAGCCTTTAGGATTAAAGTGCAATTTCCTCACTTATTACCACCATAAATCACGCCCGGATGCGACAGACGCTACGGGACGCGAACTTGAAAATTGCCTACAAACGAAAACATGCAAATGAGAACAGACTCCTCCCAGAGGAGGCGAGCGACCCGCGGAACGGTCAAACTACAGTAAATCTAAATATATGTACAGGGAACATTTTCCAGATATTGGCACCGAATTCCCCAAAGTTTGTCTTTGTCCCGTATTCGGACCGTCTTCGGACTTCGGACCGGAGATATATTTTTACGATCACGCCGCCGTCGCTCGAAAAAAAAGTTCTTCATTCTTGAAGCGTTTGGCAGCGTCGAAGTGTGTCAAGTAGGCTTGACAATAACCGCATTTTATTTTAAATTTGGTATAATTTTCAGTTCATGTTTCTGATTTAAATTTACAGGTGAGTATATCACTGTTCACCAAAATAAACACCGTTAAGCCGCTCACATGAATCCTTTTGTTCGTGTATTTAATATTTCAACCCAACGACTGGAAAGGGTTCGAGAATCAAAGGAAAATGGTATAATATATTATCAGGCCGCAAACTCGCGACAATATTATTCTGGAACCGTCCTCCTGTTATTCCCGCGATCGAGCAACAATAGCGATTATGTTGATGCGGTCTATTCAGCTCTATTATACCCGTGGGTGGGTACTATTTTTTCAACCGTATTAGCGAAAAAGATAAATTGTGCGCGATGCCTTATGTTTATTTATTTGGAAAATGTTATAAATCTGGTTAAATACGGCGTGTTGCAATAAATCTTTGCTTGGAACTCTACTAATCATCAACCATCAACAATCTTTATTCTGTGGTTTTCGTGCTAAATAATAAACATATTTTTGGTGTATGGGTTTAATTAATAATCATTTAATACGAAATACCTATAAGATAAAAGCATGTCCTTAGTACGATGGCTGCCGCTTTTACAGGATTTTCGATGGGAAAATAGCGTGACAAGAGGCACTAAACTAAAAGTAGATACTTCACTTCCCAAGTAACATGAAACAAACTGACAGTATTTTCAGTTACGCCTATTGTAGTAAGTTTTAGCTGGGTGGTCGTAAAAATGTACTTAAAGCTTGTTTATGAAGACTAGACTAGAGTTATATTTTTTAATTACTTCTACATCTTGTTCTTTTTCCTTTACATTTTTTTCTGTAATATCCTCTTTATCTGTTGCCAGTCCAGGTGAAATTCACATTAATTTACGAGTATTAGACAGTTGCAAAGTGGGAGGCATAATCTCTTTTGTTCCCGCTACTGTTAACTTAGTAGCCAGTTACTAATATTGTAACCATGTTACTTATACATTGTCATTTAAATGATCATATATTTCTTAATGTAATATGCCCCTAAGTAACATGGTTACTATACATGCCTTTGTCAGACCTCTTTGATACAATATTTTCTGCGATTTTCAGGATATTTTTTTTATTGACCTACTACGCTTGTGTCGCTGTTTCAAGCTTCAGTAGTTAGTGTTCTGTGAGCTTCACTAGGCTTGGATTTTCAGGATTCGCATAATGATCCTAAAAAGTCTTTACAAATATACAGATAGATAGATGAAACGTTTATTGCAGTACACAAAATACACTCGGACATGTCACAAAGATGAACAAATATTTAAAATTACTGTTTTTTTTTTTAGATTACCATCTACGCAGGGTACGCTGTGCTGGCGTTCCTGGCTTCATTCGCCATCTCCCTGGCCTTCGAGGCTCCCGCCGTCAGACTCCTCAAGATCATCAGCGGAGGCACCAGGAAACGCTAACTTATTTATATTGTTAATTTATGGAGAAATAAAAATAAATCAATTTTAATGTAGGTAGTTAGAGATCGGAAGCGCATCTGAATTACGAAATATGTACTATTTAGCTTGGGCAGGGACTTGAACCCGCGTCTCCTTGGCTGTCCGGGCCTTACAGGCGCTCTACCAATTGTGTGTTGTTAACGCGTATTTATAAATAGTAAATACATATAAGCTAAAGACGGTATCTGTTTAAAATTAAAATCTACGAAATATGTTATTAAAGATAGCAAGTTGAATGTAAAGCTTTATAGCCATTCAATAGTAAAGTATTAGAATAGCGACAGTGAATTCCGTTATTCACAAACTTAGCGAATAAACATTGGAAAAGTTTCAATTAATCTTACTATATTCAAAAGTAATGGTTGCGCTTTCAATCTCTCGGAGAACAAGGGAGCAATGACGTAAATAAAACCTTTCATATGCCAACAACAATCTCATAAAATATTCATTTTATCTAACATAATCCTTGGTTCAAATTGATATAATTATAATGTGTTCATAGTGATTACGGATTTGCTCGTGGCTTTGCTAAACTGCGGCAGAAACTATTAGGGAATCCGCGCAAATCTTACTTTAATTAGTACCCCGTTATGGAAACTCGATTACAGCTAAATAATTCATTTTATACTTGGAAAACAAGATTATTTTTGGATTGCGCATAAAAATCGTAGCAGTATGTATGTATATCACATTTAGAAATATTGTGTGTGTTGTTACCAGTTTTGTGATGCTAGTAAGTATATTTGCGATATAATTTAAACAAAAATAGGAGTACATTTTATACAATGCCATGAGTGAATGATAAATGGAATTTTGTCACATTGTTCTTGGTCACATCGCACTCTTTCCTCTAGAGGGTTTGCTATCTGTCCTTATACAATAAGAGAAGCGAACCAACAGCCGCGGGAGAACGCGGGCTACGGGATATTCGAGTTTATATACAGTCTGTGACACAGATTGTGCTCGCTTTCTAAGGGACAGGTTGCGTATAAACTTAGATATCGAATCGCGATCGCCCGTTTACCGCCTCATTCGGTACGCGGATTAACATAGCCCTTGTGTATTCAGCAATCGAAATAATGATGATCTATCTTTTACCAAGAGTTATATAGAATATGGGTTGTCCCTAAGGTACCTTTACTATATATTTTTTCCACAATTTGTTCCCATTCGTAGCGCATTTACACAGTACGATACAAAATTTATAGTAATAATTTATTTGTAAACATAATTTTTGAAATAATGAAGTGACTCGATTGGCAACACATATAATATTATGTACGTATAAATCTTTATACCAAAACTGTGAAGGAAAAAGAAACCGTAGTTGGATAGGGTGAATCAATCATCTTGCCACTTTGCTATACGTCTCTAGTTTCTAAGAGCATATAAATCCATTACTCTCAATATATCTAGTTGGTGACACGGGAAAAAGAACATTTGTTAATAGGATACAGGTCAATATATCAGTGGTTGACAGTCGCACACCCTGCCACATTGTTTTATTGATAACCTTCGGTTGTTACACGTGTTTTTATGAACTTAGGTAAAACTTTTCCTCGTAAACTTCAGTGAGGGATGACATTCATATGAAACAGGTACCTACATACTTAGTGAAGCGTGTATCAGACGGACGCTTCACAAGTATTACTTTGAGAAATTAGTGCGTCCGTTCGCACTGACACGGCCATACTTCACGTCGACTTTATATTCAGTTGAACATTGTCATAGTCGCCTATATAGACAGTTCAAACGTGGCCCCTATTTATATATAAACTATATTTTAGCAGAAATATTAAATGTGTATTTCGATTTAACGAATCTACAGAATTCAAGAGCAATTCTTAACAGGGTCTCTATTATTTATATTAAAATAATTCGAGACTTGTTTTCAGTGTACTAACGTTAAAATAAATTTTAGATCTTAGTTTGTAATTATTACTTTCTATGTAATTTAATTGGTTTTACACTTGCATTTCTATCATGTTCAATTTTATTTTATGTTGTATCAACAATCATTAATCGTACTGCATTAAAGGGAATGAATAAGGTATCATCGTATCACCCAAGGCTCAAAACTTGATTAATTGTAAATAGTTTTATTAATATATCTTGTAAATACACTAAATAAAAATACGATAAAATATACAGTATTTTAATTTAAATCCTTTAAATTTAAAGACAGTTACAATTCAAAGAAAGTAGTGATCAATAATTGTTTTTGTGCTACATCTGTAAGCTGTAGGCTTTCCACGCCAATATAAGTTAAATCGGCATCCTACGTGACTTCATTTGACGAAATCGTGTTTCAAATAAAATGCCGCTACCAATTTGTATCTTTTCGGCTGAAGCCAGCACAGAATGCCTGATGAAGTGCGGCCAATGTCAGGAATAGCCAGTTTTACGGACTTAAACTTCTGTTGTCCAACCCACTGACTGGCAGATCGCTAAAGTGCTAATCACGTGCTAATAGTAAATGAGTAATATGATTAATATTTACTTGTAACTATTATGGTTTTTATGAAAACTAATTAATGGATAATGACGAGTGCTGGACCTCTGAACTGTGCCCCCTAAACGGATAAATTTTGGCATGATTCATAAAATACCTCTATAATTAAATACGAGGTTAAGACAGGCATGGTTCGGGTGTTCAGTAGAGGTCGATATCTTATGACGACCCCGTAGCCTAGTTGGTAGTATGCCTGCCTACAAAGCACATGGGCGAGGGTTCCAATCCCGCCCAGGGCAAACATTCCTGTTAGTGATAAGGATGATGACACCCATAGTACAGACTGCCTATTTTGGGGTCAAATGTCCACATATTATTATAATACATACTGTGTATTTTTGTGTCTTACCAAAAAAAAACGTAGTAGACTCAAAATTATTCAAACTACTTAAAAATCCCACCTAACTCTAACCTTAATATTACTTTTTTTGTGAATATGAATACAAATTCTCAACCGGGTTTTTATTCGCGATTATTAATTTCACTATTTTTTTTGTTTTTTGTTTTATAATTTGTGATTTATGATACCTATTAGGTACGCGTACTGTGTGTATGCTGTACGACACGATAATGCAATCACCACCTACCATAATTTATTCAAAAGCGGCACAATTAAAGTTTGATAACAATGAAGAGCTTGCAAACCTCACACGAATATATGTAGATACATAATATAGAAAATGTTATAAGAAAAGTGCCTGCAATAATTTTCTTTTAACGAATGATTTATTAAGAAAAATGAAAAACGAAACTTTTCAACAAAATTGATTTTTTTTAGTTCACTACCGATTTAAGGTTTCATCGAGTGGGCAGTCCATACAGTGTTAATTTTTTAATGTAGTGAGTATTTATTTTTAATATTTTATCAACCTCATCGTCTTGTATCTAAAAACCTCAAACACTGCGTATTTCCTTCACTAGATTAGATTATTTTAGCACAAGATAGTCTATTACGTCATCATAGTTTTAAAGACATCGAGGGAACGCTCTACCAAATCCTAACGCCCAACTATTTAAGCATTCATCTCTAATTTGCGCTGTCTACAGAATTAATAATCGGCTATCAACTGAGCAAATACCTTAAAGGTAGGTTTAGCCGAGGTTATCCCTCGTAAACCAGCTGTCACGTTTGCCGAAGGATTATTATGTACCACAAGAGCTTTTGCAAATCCAGATGAGAATTCAGCTCTTGATCGTTTTCATAAAGAAAATCTGTAGAATTAAGATATCTACAGAATTGAGCTAAAGTATTATGTTGATCCAATTGGAAATTAATATTTATTTTGTTCGCGTGATATCTAAGAGAGTGGAGAGAGGCCTAGCCCAGCAGACACACAGGGCTAATAAGGATAAGTAAGATATAATAGCCAGTGCTTTTTAGAGACAAGATTTTATTTGTAATAAAAATAAAATTTCATTGCTATTTGGCCTAGAGGCCAAAGCCAGTCCCCCATCTTGGGGAGGCCGCCATATTGGATTTGTAATGACGTTTCTTAGCTAGTCATGTAGTGTCATCAGAACTCAGAGCGTGTGCAAAATTTCATCCTAATCGAAGACCGGGAAGTGGGCCAATTTAAGATTCCAAGATTTTCTTACATACATAGTTAGTTACAAGTGAAGCTCATATAAAGCGTGTAAAAATGAGTTACAACTAGCCATATTTACGTGTAAAAATTCATGATTTCCTTTCATTAACAGCTCTTATACATATATCCCCACCGAGGGGCCTCGAGCCTAACCTGAAATAATGGTGAATAGCCCGTCGACCACGCTGGCCCAGTGTGCTGATAATCCTTACTGGGACATATTTCGACAAAAACTACAGAAACTTATTAGGTAATCTTATTCGATGGACGGACGGATAGAAAAGGCGTTAAGAGTGAAATCTGTTCATTACGGAACTTTTAAACTCTGTGTTGCCATGCACAATGGAACCAATCAATCAATCACGCTAAGTGATGGATCGAGCAGAATTAAAACATCATACGACGAACCCCCTCTGCCCTCCCCATAAATCATTTCATTCAGTGATTGATTGTATTTGCACATTTCAAAAATAAATTTTTGATATCAAATATAATTCAATATGAGTACACGTTATCTCACATTATAATCGTACGGTACGTAATTAGTTTACTTATCGAGGAAATATCAGAATAAGGACTTTACCAAAAACCTTTTCTTTTCCATATCCTAGGGTTGCCGGTAAGATATTGCTACCATAGTTAGCAATAAGGCCGCTTCTTGTATTGTGTTTCACCGTGATGTTGTCTTGGAGTCAATAAAGTATATTTGTCAATACGAAAGGTTCGTTCACGACACATCTATCTTTACAATACAACGATTGTAAAGTAATTAATAACTATATTATTATTATTGTATTGTAATTATTGTACAATTATTGTAAAGATAGATGCATCGTGAACAAACCTCCTCTCCAGGTTAACCAACAGTCTGATCGCAAATATTCGTTCTATGCTAGTCTGTCGAAATTTGTCCCTGAACATTAGTCGTTACTACACTGTTACAGCGCTGGACTACAACTGGATTGTTTTGGGATCTTTTGGGCATTTGAAGGGAGGCCTTTGTCCAGCAGTGGACATCTATAGACTGCAATGATCTTCCAACATAATGTTAAAATTACTTGAAGTCTCGTTTATTTCAAATGCAGCAGGGTTCAAGAATTTGCGATTCTATTAGCCATTCTGGGGCCTACCGAAGTTCTTATTAATTAATAAACGATGTAGGTTGGCGGCTACTGTGGGTTTGTTCTAGTTATACAATATTGATAAGGAATATTACCGGTATAATAAATGAAAGAAAGTTGGCTTAAAACATGTTTATCTGCTACCAATAAAAATGAAATTTTGAGATTGTTTAGATTGTTTAGATGTAAATTGTTCAATGACAAAGAACGATTAAACAGATTTAGATGAAACCTTGCACCTGTAGTTATTAATCTGAATTGTTTTTACTATGGGAAAATGTCTTAAAAATTTAAAACTAGACTGGTGCAGCCACGGGCAGACAGCTAGTGTTATTAATAATTCTCAGTACGGATTCAATGATGTAGTATGGAAGCAGTTTGAGAGCCACCTCATTATACGGTCGGGGCGCCCCCCTCCCTCCCGCCGCGCTCGCCTCACCTCACCCCCCCTCGGCGGGCTGGATGACGCCGCGGTACGTGTTTATTGCTGAACAAACTCCTATTGGACGCTTTATTTCGTTTCGCCTATTTTTAGACCAACATTTATCTTACGAGCGGATGCGAATAACTGCGGTTGGTATTTCTATCTTTCTTGTATGACACTTGAATTCTAAAGGAGTAGGTATTTAGGCTGATGACCGACTAACAGGATTGCTGTGAACTCTTTATTGTGAAAACTTGTCATTATGCAACGAGATGGGAAAACATTTATAATCCAAGTCATTTTTTATTAATTCAATATTAACTCACTGTTGTGTGCGTTTCTGTGTTTCACCAAAAATATAAACTTAGTGGCAAAAGAAAAACGGAAGAATCGAAAGTCGTAGCCACGCGTAGCGCGTAGCACCGTAGCCGCGTAGCCGAGTAGTCGCGTAGCGCGGATAATTTGAAAAGCATTACGCGCTTGACTGAGCGGGTGATCCGAGAGCCGACAATCAATTTGAATCCGTATATTTGGGAGTAATATACCGGATGCAATTAAACTAGAAATAAAAAAGAACCTCATGAAAAGGAATGTAGAATCTAAATCTAAAATATTCTAGACAGAGCTTAGCGGATCCTTCGAACAGAGTGTTAGTCGAACGTCGAACTTAGATGAAATAGCAATAGTAAATGAATCGGACTAGACAGCTGTGACGACAGAGTAGCATCAAAATAGTTGTTTTCCGTGTGCCCAAAGACGAATGTAAGGAGTTGCTTGCTACTAAACCAAACCAAACCAACCAAACCAAAAATATAGGTATGAAACCTATGGTTTTTGAAATGTAAGAAATATAAGACTTACTAAATCAAGCTTACAACGCCGCCGCCGTCTTATAAATAAGACTTATGTTTGGACTGATTGATACAGATTTTGTTTCTATGGCTGGCGGTGGGAGCAAGTTCTTAGAAAATATGCTTGGCGGGTAAAATAAGTAAATTGAAATTTAGCAGCTAAGATAATAAATTTCCCTAATCTTTCTTTATTAGCTTTCTATCTTCAATACAAAATAAAAGACGGAGCAGCTTAGCGGTATCAAAGTACAAAGTAAACGCCAGCACACAAGAAAGAAACTTCGTTGATAATGAAGTTAACTAGAAACACAAAGGATTTTCATCCTTATCTGTGAAAATTTTCAATTCATTTTCGATGTAGCGTTGTGTAGGAGCAAATTGCTGCACTAGCAAGGAAGTGTGTTGGAAACAATTTCACAAGAAAGTGAGCCCGTGACGGACGGTAGTGGTACCTAGAGACCCCCCACACTTTAGTCTTTTAAGCGTCACCGTCGTGCGTCGCGCATACAATTATAGGCAGCAAGGCGAGTGAAACAAAAGACGGACGCGGATGATTTATATGCGCAACCTACGACGACATCGACGCATGAAAGATGCTAGCGGGCGGAAAGCTTCCGTATTATAAACGGGAAAGTGTGGGAGGTATCTTACTGTGCAGTACTGTGCCGGGCTCTCAGCTCAGACTGCGCGCTGCCGATAAAGCTTATAGCTGCCCATTCAAACGGTAAAGCGATTGCTTTTTTTTCATATTATTTGATAACGATTTCGAGTTTTTTTGAGATTCTATTGCCCTGGAAAATTTCACATCATTAGAAATAGATTAATTTACATCACTTGTCAAATAAAGTTCTACCGATTTCAGCAAAGCGACATGTGCGGTCTTCTCATTTTGTAATGGGTATAATTTAGTTTCAGTTTTGGTATTTTATTTAGTGTGCGTTACATTTTAAGTAGACAGTCCTTCGTCAACCACGCTAGCCAAGTGCGGGTTAATAAACTTTACCGTAAGAGCGTTGTTTAAACTTAAATATGAATTTTAAAACTCAATAAACTTGAAAATTTACAACCTTTTAAGCGGATTATCGCTCCACTGAATAGCGCGCATGTTTGCAGCCTAACGATTTCAAATATTCTGTATACAAGTTGCCACTGTTTGATCGTACACTCCTCCAAGCGAAACCAATTTATTGAAAATCCACGTACTGAGAATCACTCCTCGGTTCAACGTAGCGATATACACTTCGGATGTGAATCCAGATAGAAACGCCACGGTCTGGCAAAGATAGATGTGACTTTATTTTAGCATCGAACATTGGGGATACATATAAACCTACAGGTATGCACTGATGATGATATCTTGAGTAAAATTGGGAAAATAAATCTTTTAATTTCATTCAGCGACTTGACTGTGTAAATAATGTACAAAAAATTGTCATAATAATCATAATATTTCGCTTGGATATTTTTATGATATGTTTTTACAATAAAATATTGATTGGTTTTAACAATAAAATATTGATTAAACCTATAGGTTATTATTACGGTATACTTTGCTTTTATCCGCTGGATGCGGGTAGCGCAAAACCGATCATTGTGGAGATCCTTGGGGGAGACCTTTGTCCAGCAGTGGACGTCTTTCGGCTGAGATGATGATGATGATGACAGTATACTTTAGTAGATAAGTGTGGTGAGAAACATGTAAGGGAATAATGTAGAGTGCACAGAAATACAGAGACGAAAATTTATAAAATAAAGCGAAAATGGTTAATTCATGTGGAAATTATGAACAAAGAGAAAGTGACTAAACAGGTTTATAAGGCGAGAGTGGATTGAAGTGCTGGGAAGGGAAGATCAACGGAAACATTCCACGGCTAAAACCCGGGATGTTCAGAAAAAAATCTGTGGTACTAGATTGATGAGTATAAATCAAACAAAAAAGTTGCTAATTCTAGATAGTCGAAAGCGAAGGAAGCAATTTAGCTTATCGATGCGGGGAAAAAGCGTTAATTGATGAAACTACCACACCTCGATGCGCTGTAATGTGTGTGACAGACATATACTTTTGATACATTTAAAAAATGAATTTTATTAACTTTTACTGTACTACAAACGTCATAATTTCTTTTGTGACATATATGTATAGCACAGAATATTATTAAATATGAACTGACCTATCGTAAGTTTCACAACAGTCATTTACTGTCTCTGATTTTACAATTATTACGTACCTCTTTTTATTTCTGGCTTATGTTTCACGAATACCTTTCTTGTTATTATTCACTTCGAAGTATATCGTCCATCTAGTCGGTATAATACTTTTCTTCCCTAAACTCAAATTAACTCAATAAAGATTCATTTATTTATAGCAGCAGCGGCAGCGGCCACAATTAGTCCCGCGCTTATTTATTCTGCCCACGTTATGGTTTACATAACAAATTGTATCCCAAAATGAATATGGTTCACATTAACGTACAAAATTAAATATGATGAAGTAGGGGGAGGGTAAAGAATAGCAAATTACTCTGGAGAGGCTCCCAGCCAAGGTTTTAGTATTCATTTTCCAGATATATTTAAGTTTGGAATAAATTAATTAAGACTACTTTCACCACACTGTATGCTAAGATTGCCATCGCTTTTCATAGCGCATTTTGAATAATGTGTATTATAAAGAGGACCTTAGGAATTAGTACATTTTAGAAGTAACTTTTGGAATTTTCATTACACATGTATTGTGAACCATAGTTTGAAAAGATAAATTTTATCAATGTTATAATTGTTACGACAATAATTTTATCATTCATAATAATAACAATTGGATGGATAATATTGTCCATTTTCACAATAAATTAAACAACAATGTTGGAAATATCCAAAGTAAGAAATATCTTGGGTTATTTCAATTTAATTCATGTTCATTCATTCATTCATTACGTTGATTATCTGACAAAAATCATGTAATTTAATTATATTGATAATCTCGGGATTAATTTCCTCTTTTTAACTCCCCTCTTACCCGTATTTTTTTTTCATTTATATCCTCAATTATTAAAAAAAAACCGCATATAGGCGTAAATATTAGTAATTATATTTCGACAGCCCCGTAGCCTAGTTCGTAGTAGGTCTGCCTTCGAAGCACGGGGTCGCGGGTTCGAATCCCGCCTAGGGCAAACATCCATGTGATGAGCACTTGTATTTGCCTTGTGATTGGATGTTGTATAATATTTATATATGTATGTATATTTGCTGTCTGATATCCATAGTACAGGCTGTGCCTAGTTTGGGGTCAAATGGCCGTGTGTGAGATGTCCCACATATTTATATATTTTTTTATAATGTTACCAAATCAAATCATCTACTACGCCGTAGGTGATACGAGTATTGCACTGGATTCTTATGGAAGCTGTAAAAATCTAACGACGCCTAATGAAATTGGATTGCTAACATTCTTCCCAAATACATACGTATACTTAACAAAATATATAAGATGAAAACATATTGTCATGTTTTCAAAGTGCTTGTTTGAAGAAAACATTTACATTAACCCTAAGTAGATGCTACTTAATGTTTAAGGACCTTTTCTTGGGTGACATAACAAAAGGCTTTCGTGCCTCTCGTAGCATTAGGTAAAATGTGAATGTGTTCGGTATAATAATATTTTCCTAAATTGTGGATATTTTAACAGCATAAAATAAATTCTACTTCTATGATTTTAAACCGATAGAGTAATGGATTGGGTTGAACCACCCAACTTTATACCTAACTTTATTTAAAATAATATTATTTAATTCTTTTAAAATTTTTGTAATTTTCTAAAAATATCATATGGAGGAGTCATATAATTTTCACTCAACTCTGATAAGAGTACTTTTGTTTAAACAGTATATTCCTGAAAAAAGAAGGTGAGTACATACATACTTTGAAAATAACATTGCAACTATTCTCTAAGGAAATAAACAAGAAAGCATAACTCCAAATATAATTAAACACAGTAACGAATAGCAACAGACCGTTACGTGTTCCGGGAAACGTAATATGATTCTCATGTTCCGTCGAAGCCCCGGGGGACCCGAACACCTAATGAAACGAAAACTGCTAAAGAATATTTTCTTAGAAATTATGTACTTTGTGCTGTAAAGTCATTTTGTAAGTTTTGTTCAATATTGGTCTTAATAAATACAATAATACATAACTAATCGAAATTATTTACGTAAATTAAGTAAGTAATATGTAAAGGCAACATTATTTCACTTAACTAAATGATGTAAATGTCCAAAAGTTAAAATAAATGATACAAATTTAAAATTTGTAAATAAAAAAGAATGAAGAATGTCATACCTATTTACATAGAATGAAATTTTGGTGAATTCATTTTGAAAACCATTTAGATGCTACTATAGCTTTGAATTAAGTTTTACTGATAACTAACGCTTTGTATTATCAGCATCTCCAAAGTCCGAGAATATGACGATTTTCCTTGATCTATCATCATTTTGCGTTTATCATCTTCTTTTAGTCAAAGGGCGTATCGGTTATTCTGTGTCGAAAGACACTTCTCAAAGCAGACCTTGTACAAAAATGAAACAAATTTTGTGTATTCTAGACGAAATTCGTTACCTTTGTTTCGCCTTCGTTGTAACCTTTTTGCATAACTAATACCTTTTAACGGTGCTACGTTGCGCGCTTTTTCGAATGCACAAAGAGGTTAAAAGGGGAAAATGTTCCAAACACATGCCCCTTCTGGAAGTCTTTCTCAATAGCATATTACTTATTTATGAACATCGGGCGTCTATACACAGCTTTTACATTTGCTGGTTTTGAAATAAAAAAATCGTTTTAATGAAACGTTTATACAAAAGGATTTATTTCTTTGCAGATACAGGGCAATTACCGAGAGCTTGGCTACTATTATCTTTATTAAACAATGACTATAAAATTGTCGACAACTTATTTATTTTCAAAATATGTCTTTGAGTTCTATTTTAAGTTTTATAAAAATGCGACACTTTCACTTTTTATGTATATGTTAACGGAAATGTATGAAATCCGTCATTGTATACAATTCCTAGGAAATGTATACAATGCCTAAATAGCGATCGGAAATGTAATACATTCAAGATGTAAATGGGTAAGCGGAGAAAGCGGAGCGAGGGGAGGCTACTGCAACAGAAGTATATGATAGTACTACTCGTACAGAAGGGAAATTTACCTCCCCGCACCAAAACAAGTTCCCCGCCCGATATCCCTCCACTCATCCCGTAGGTGCCGCCAAACTCCACCGGATAGTGTTGCGTGGTATTCGATGAAGCGTAAAGACTATTTTTCTTTGATTTTAATTCACATCTAGTGGTTGTCTGCTATAAAAATTAGAACCACGATGGTTCTTTGGAGTGTCCCACCTGTGGTACTGCGTCACCCCATCAGGCGAACGCTTGCGTTAGTGCTGCTTAAATATTCACTGCCTATATACGAGTACCAGCCATAAATAAGAATAAATAGTTAAATTTTAGAGTGTAATTACTAATAAACCCTATATTTATTTTATATTTATTTTACCTGGGTGGCTTACTTTTCATAGTTAAAAAGAAGCTTTTGCTTTTATATTGTGGCGTAAACGAAAAACTGTTGACTTATCAAATTGAAGTTTTGAGCTTTACAAGCTTTATTTATATTTTTTGTGCTAGATACGCTGTAAAAAACAATAAATAGCAGATTTTTTAAGTTTAATTATAAAAAAACTTTATAAAGATATATTTTTTATTAGCCTTGAAAAAAAATCTAATTGTCAGTTTAACAAAGTGTTTCATTTATAATATTCACAGATAACTCTGATTCTTAGTTAAACAGGGAGCTTTGTTCATTTTATTCACAGAAATCATTAGTTTTATACATTTCCTAGTACAAGTTCGGAATTTTACACAATTCCTAGGAAATTTATACATTTCCTAGGATATGTGTGTAATAAATAATCTTTGAAACATTATTTCATACATTTCCTAACGAGCTTCGGAATTGTATACATTTCCTAGGAATTGTATACAAATCCTGGATTTCATACATTTCCTGTAACATATACACATGTACGACATCCATAGGTGTATGTCACATGTATACCTATATAAGTACAAGAAAGTGTCGCATACCTACCTATATGCAGAGTGCAAATATATTTTCAGGCTAAAATTCTCGGGTCTACTACACTGAATAAAATATTAACCACAAGTAAAGTAAGTAACATCACTTGTACCACTTAAGTAACGCTATAAAGGCTTGAAAAATATACAGCATAAATTATAATATACCTACTACGTACGTACCTACATTCAGATTATTGTCTGGGAAGTCTCCGTTTATACACCGCGAAATTTAATTTAATTTAGTATCCATGAAACTGAACAACTTTTACTAAGGAACATAAGTAGAAATCTCAAAAATAATTTTCGACATTTCATATAAACTTCAGTCACGTGACCGGCTCTTTGTATCAAAAGTTGAATTTAATTTTGAGATTTCGACCTATGTCCCTTAGGGAAAGTTGTTCAGTTTTATGAGTACTACCACTATGTTGCAGACAAATAACCAGTTAAATTTAATGGTGTATAATTAGTACAAATTATGAATACCGTTTAATACAAATTATAATTACGTGATATACAAATACAATGCAATGTATGTATTTTTCTCTCACATCTCATCTCAGATTTCTCACTCACATTATTTTATTTCACAAGAATGTTATATGAGGACTATTTAATCTACTCGTATATAATAAAACTGTAGAGGTCAAATGTCTGTACATAGAAAAAAAAGATGAAATTTGATTCAGGAGGATGTAAGAAGTGAAATAGAACATATCCAGACAATTTTCCTTTTTTTTTGTTCTCTGTCTGTTTGTTTGTTTGTACGGGCTAATCTCCGAAACTATATTGACCGATTTGAATGAAATTTGGCATGGTGGTTTTTTACCTCCCTGGTCAACATCTTGGATACTTTTGATCGCGGAAAATTAAAGAGTTCCCGTGGGATAGTTAAAAATTACTACGGAAATGTCGAAAAACAATGCAAGCGTAGCCGCGGGCAGACAGCTACTAAGTAATAATAAGTAAAATAATTTAATATTACTTAGTGGTACCATAACGAATCGACACAAGTCGCTTTTCTATTCAATCCACATGAATTGAACAAGACTATTGTATAGCTGCGCATTTTACTGCTTTAGTTTTTATTTCCACGCAAACAAATTCATCCTCGAACAAATAATCAAGTTTGAGAGCGTATAATTGCTACTGCATTTCAAAGCAGCTATGAATTCTATGAAATTTCCAACTTAAATGATTGCTCTGAGCTTGATCTTCAAAGAATAAAGTTAATATGGAAAAGTATTTGAACGTAAAAATTTTATAAATTGAATCAAGTATAAAGCCTTACTAGCATAAAATCGTTTCAGGCTAATTGATTATGGAAATAAAATTACTTATGATGAGCCAAAACGCTATTACGCTATTGCGGGTTACTTTAGTTAATTATAATAACTTAGCAAAGTTGTAAAAGTGTTTAATTAATGAAAAAATAACATGACATTGAGTACGTATATGCTTGATGGATATTTTGTAAACGTAAGAAAAACAGCTACACCATAACGTTATTTATTTGATAGTTTCGTAAAAGTTATAGCTTTTTTGCGCACACCTAACCCTGAAGATAATTACTTAAATGTGTAAATTGAAATAGCTCATCGATATTAACTGACTACATGAGGGTTTCTAACTTAACTTTAATCAACCATGTTGACCTTACTAGGATCATAACACCTATTTAAAACACAGCTCTTCATCAGTATAAAATAAAGTAACAAAAACTAAAAACTGAATAATGCTAGAGCAAATCTCATGTTTCATTTTGTTAGTGAACTTTGTGACTCGCGCTCTTATAAGTATTCCAAGTGAGTGAACTACACGCGTCGCATTCATAAGTGTGTTTGCTTTCCACAATGGAAGCTACTTGAGGGGAGCGGCTTTAAAACTTTAATCATTACTACACTACTATTTACACAAGAGCTAGTTTAAATACTAAAGATAAATGTTTATTTGAACATAACATATAATATACGTAATATACTTCAGACTTGTTTACTTTGTGGATCAAGTAATAAGTGTTTATTTATGCAAACAAAATATAAAATTTAAACTATTTTAACTTAGACAAACTTATGCACATAAATCACAAAACTTAGTTATACTGGCTCACAAAGTAGGAAAAAAACCTGTATCTTGGGACATATAACAGTATTTTCATTATTAGAAATGTAGACAACAATTTTAAGTAGACAATTTTGAAAACTATAAGTGCAATTCATCCGTTGTGCAATTTCAATAATGTTAAAGGAAAAAAGTGTGTAATAGAGTAGGTGTGTGGTGTGTGTGTGTTTGTTTGTGTGTGTGTGTGTGACAGCAAAAGAGACTGAATGGATTTTATTACGAGGTATTCATCGTAGCTATGCGTTATGCGTAAGTACCAATCATAAAGTTTACATTTTTTTAGACATCAAATAAGGAAGCTTTTAAAAACAAACAGAAACGCATAGTTCTGGTATCTTACTGGGGAAAGAAAAACACTCAGATTAATTCAACGACGCAAAACTTCACTCGGCCCATCAATCTCACTAATTTCACTAAAATTAGAATACGAGCCCCCGCCCACTTCCCCGCACGTAGCCCCTCCCGCCCCGCTGTCACCCTCAATAGCTCAAGAGCTGACTAAAAACAACCGATCGATCGTGAAGTTTCTAATATTTTTTGGTATAGGTATGTGAAAGGAGAGCTAGGTGGTGATTAATAAGCTTGGTTACGGTTTTGATAAAAATAAAATCGTAGGGGGCGCAGCGTTTCCGTAAATATATCAAAAAATTCAGGAACGGTTTTCAGTTCACTTTTGTGATGCCCCATTGCCTAGGCAATTGTACTTTCGAAGCAACGGGTTGCGGGTTCAAACCCCGCCAAAGACTAACTTTTCTGTGATGAGCACTTGTATTTGCCTTGTGTCTGGATACTGTACATTTATATAAGTATGTTTTTCTTTATCTATAAAGAGGGAACATTTGATTGTTTGTTTGTGTGCATTGAATAGGCTCCGAAACTACTAAACCGATTTTGATGAAACTTGGTATTGGTACAGAGATATAATTGAGGAAGGACATAGGCTACCTTTTACCACGGGAAAATACTTCATTCCTCCGGAAAAAACTGTTAACGCGAGCGGAGCCGCCGGGCGGAAAGCTAGTTATTTTATTATTTTGCTTTTTTCGTAGATAGCTCGCCCACTATAGCTTTTTCCCCTTTATGAAAGCCCTGGTGCCTCGAGCTTAGTTACCGTGACATCAGACACAGCCCTGCGACAATATCAGCATTCCTTTTTTTTACCGAGACACAAGATACTAACTTTTCTTGGACACGCCAAGGTCCGGCCAAACAAGTGACTTCGAATAAACAAGAGTGAAAACTTCAAGCCTTATAGCTGCTTCAAGCTAGTGGTTTACACAGACCGAGACAAAGTTTATTACGTGGCTCAAGCGGGCGTACCCCGCTGCTTGTTGATCTTGCAACAAATAAATGTTTCGTACCGAAGCTCATTTAAGACTTTAAAATATTACTCGCGAAAACACAACAGACTTCACTATAAAACTGCAACGAAGAATCGCATGGAATATGTAACTAAAATATACAATAAGTATCGTGTCTAGCTTTTCAGTGTGTTTATCATAGATTTGTTTTTAAGACTTGATACCTACCATAAAGGTAGGCAGAAAGGTGCCGGAACGGACGCCGGAAGACGTAGTGTGAGCCGGACCCCCACGAGGTGGACCGACGATCTGGTGAGGGTCGCGGGAAGCCGCTGGATGCGGGCAGCGCAGGACCGATCATTGTGGAGCCTTTGTCCAGCAGTGGACGTCTTTCGACTGAGATGATGATGATGATGATCGTAAAGATAGATTTTTTTTTGCTCTTGATTCAGATAAATTAATTGACATTTCACAACACCAGGTACACTAAAGTTATCGATAACTTTATAGAGACTCTTTACTCTATACTTGCATTTAGTGCGAGTTTTGAAGTTAACCTACTATCAAAAAAAATGATGCAAGATAAAATAGTCATTTTGAATCTCAACAGATTAAATTCTGCTGCACATTACTAATGTATGAGTGAATATTCAGAAAGCCGTTAATGCTTCGTTCTGTTCGTTATCAAATAAACAATTCACGTTCATCTCTCTGCGGGGTGGAGAGCGCCCGGCCCGTCTGAGCTGTTGCTTAAGGACGCTAGCTATTGCAATTATTAAACACCTACTATTCCCTGAACTGGACGTTTCTGTGAGAAAGCACAAATTGTATGAATATTATATAACGTTCATATCCCCTTGCGGACATTTATTTTTTCTCTTTTTAGGTTTTCGTATGTATGTTTTGTTTTGTTTCTCAATAATCTCATTCATAATTTTATCAATACGAAAGTATTTTTCCTTTTTTTTCTGGTTTCGTGTTGGAATCGGAAGCTTATTTGATTGACCACCACTGGATTAACATATTATAGACAACGTATAATAACTCTTCTTTTAGACTCCAAGATTCTGTGATCTATAAAATAATTAGCCGTGTCATTGACGGTAAAATAGGAACATTGTTGCACTTATAGATGGTCCGAGGAAGTGTCTAAAATAAAAAGTATAGTATCCACCAGTATATTATTATTTAAATGCAAACTGGCTGAACATATTCTAGAAAATACTTTCCCAAATACAATTATTTTACGTTGCTCGAGAGGTGGTTAGAGGAGTGTAATTTAGTTGATTGTATTTTTGCAAGCTTTTATTTAGTTTTTTAGTTTTCGTTTCGACACACTAAATTATTGTACTTTAGGAGTTTGCTTTTAAAAGAAGTAATTTAGTAGGTACCTACTACTGAATTATTAATTTATTACTTATACTTAGCGTAATACGGGTAATAAACCCGTTTCATTTAGTATTAGTATTGCATGCAACTACTCTTTATTATTATACCTCAACCTGTGAACAGTGGTGTGGACTGTGTTCCAACTTTGTCTTTTATCTTTAGTTTAAGTTTAACATTTGTAACACAGTTGTTTTCTGTTCCAAATAAATAAATAAAATAAATAAATAAATACTTATTTACAAATAATTGCAATGTGAACGACAGTGAAATCTTTTAAGTCCTATTTCCATGCCAGTGACCGTAGGTCTTTTGTGTGAGTAAATTATCTTTAAACCTAAGTGTTACATAACCAGTACATATTAATCTCTTTTTCTCTCGTCCCTTATATGCTTCATTTTGCGCTCCAGTATTTAAAAAAAAGTAATAGTAATAGTATATTTATTTTTTATTTGATTTTTAATTGGATTGTATTGCTCGATGAATTCAACTTGAAATCTCTGCGAACAACTATAGTACTGGTATTATACGCCGAGTGGGGGTCGCGTCACAACTGAGAGCGAGTACGGAACGGACAAAGGATTTCCGATTCACCTACGGGTATTAAAGGCTATACGACGACAAACGCCACCGGCACTGTTCCACTTATAATGCAATGAACAGTTAAGAGTAGTCAAGCTGAACACTTTTGACTTCACGCTATTATCTCCGTTGAAAAACGTATAGATCGCGAGACACCTGTCCAGAGTGTCCAGCTAGACCTACTTTTGACAGTAGAAGTTTTGAATTAGCTTAGCTTAGCAAGTTTTATATTTGCAGGTTGGTGGATTATGAAACATAATAATAGGGGTAAACAAAGCTTTAAATTCAGTTATTACAATATATTTTCAACATGTTTACAGGAGGATTTTTTCCGCTCTTGTAAAACCGGGAAGACATAAATATGGTAATAAATGAAGAACTTATAAATTTCCGTAGCAAGGGTTCTCGTAGCTCGTAGCCTCGTAGCGGTTCTACGAAGGTCATGCAGGCTCCGAGCGTTTTCCAAGTTGTGTTAATTATACACAAACATGTAATAATATTAATTAGTAACTACATTTGTAAGAGTAACGTCATTCATGTTAGACTATTCATTATTAATGTCTGAAATGAATGAACAACTTATCAAGCTTCTCAACCTAGTTAGTACTTATAGTTCTTTTTTGTTTCAATTGTTAAATAGTCTGTTGTCATATTATGACATTTCACACTACTTTCACTTTTTTTTCTTTATAATTTTTTTATAATGATTGTTTTCTTATGCTAGTTGAAAGCTATTTTTAAACGTGTGTGTTTCTCAGAAAATTAATTCATGTTCATAATTGGGAAATTTTATTGAACCACAAACTTAATTTTGTTCTTTATTTTCTAAAAAAAATTGTTTATCAACGAGCTAATGAAACATCCATTCACATCGGCAAGTTCCATTCACTTCAGAAGTTAACCTTTCAAGGGCAAGGGTGAGTTAGACATGGAATTGAGAAATTCATTTTAAGTCAGGTAGAGTGGGGTGACAAGGGACATCAGATAAATAGCGCTCAACCGCCTTCCCGTGCTATTCTCCCATCTCCCGTAATGTGGGTGCGGATCTCGCCTACATACAAGCCCTTTGTAATACCTTCTGAAAGTCAGTCTACGTTCAGAAATTGAGTAGTTCTTATCGAAACGTCAGCCGATGTAAGAGTACTTTCGATAGAGTCTGTTATTATTTAAATTTATGCTCGAGACCCGGATAATGTGCATTCATAAGTGTGTAATGGCGCGAGTTGAGTTTCTATATCGCCCGCGCCATCCAACTAAACCATATAAAAATATGGTAGAAATTACATGATCCTAAACTAGATAGACTATGTTTGTCTACAGTTCAGACTTCCTAGCATGACGGTTCTCGTGTGACATAATTAATTCTGTCGTGCGTATCTTTTGGAGGATATTTCGATACGGCGAGTTCTTCATGATATTTTGATATTTATAGTTTGTCACAGTGGTCATAGTCAGTTCCTTTAAAATAAAATTAAAAAGAATTATAAGTATTTATTATAGGATTTAAGATAATAAAGAAGTCTCAGTTAACACTTTCACCAGAGATACATGACATGTATTACTCGTAGTAGAAGTCTTATACTATCTATCTATACATATTTTTTTCAGGTTATTTACTTTTAACTATTATAGTTATTCGTATCAAGACGAAATTCTGAAAATGTTGTAAAGCTAATTAAGGGGATACTTAATACAAACAAAACATTGGTTAAATGTCAGATTTTCCATAAATATACCTCCGCTTTGTCCAAACTTTTCACTTCACGAAGTTTTGGAGTGCAAATCAGCCCAAACTTCAGACAATGGCGGCGAATAAAAACGACGGAACAGCTTATTTTATTATTTTACTCCTGTGTGTTATTCATAAGTAACATATAATATAGTAAAACATTTTTGCAATGGCGCAGAATCCTTTTCTAAGCTCTTATAAGATATAAAACGCGGAAATAAAAGCTTAAACGGATTATTTCCAGTTCTTGAATATTGCAGCTGATTGATGGACGTAAATCGAAAAATAATACGGCTTGAGATGAAAATTGAAATCGAAATTGGGTATTTAAATGAAATCGGATTAAATTCACTGTTATTGTTTTGAATTTCAGAATGTTATTATGATTGAAAACAATGGGCTCTTTTGTTTTAGTTTGATACTAGCGACCCGCCCCGGCTCCGCACGGGAAAATGGTTATTGTGGCTTATCCTTAAGTATATTACGCATGTATTATACATATAAACCTTCCTCTTGAATCACTCTATCTATTAAAAAAAACCGCATCAAAATCCGTTGCGTAGTTTTAAAGATTTAAGCGCACAAAGGGACATAGGGACATAGGGACGGAGAAAGCGACTTTGTTTTATAATATGTAGTGATAGTGATGAAGTATATTCTTAGAATTTAATACATTTTGGCCTCGTAGTATCGACGAAGTTGCTGGTAAACCAAAGGATTTGGCAATTTTGAAAACCAATTTTCCGAAAGCTAAAGCTTAATCTGGGCTCAATTTTCAATATTCTGTTCGACATCGTTAGGTCAAAGGCAGCGAAATTTCGCAAGCAGCGCTTAAATACACAAAATCGAGCAAGAGTTCTGAATTAACAGTGTTAAAAATGACAAATTGTTCTAAATTTTCGATATCTCAATCGTATTTTTTTCTCATCGTAATAGCTCATGTAGTAAGTCCCTACCGAGCCTACCCTGAAATCAGAGGAAATAGGCATTAGTCGACCACGCTGCGGTGGCCCAGTGCGGGTTGGTCAACTTACAACCTTTGGATTTCTTCGCAGGTGTGTGCAAGTTTTCTCACAAAATTTTCCTTCACCATAAGAGCGTCGAATAAACGCACATATGAATAATAAAATTGAAAACCCATTGCTACATGCCGAAGCTTGAAACCGTGAACTTCTAGGATGGAAGCCAACGGCCCTAGCCACTTAGCCACCTCCAAAATGACTGGACCGATTGAGTACACTTATGTAAATCCGTGACCCGAAGTTTGATAGCATCTGAATACTGACTTATATAAATATGTGTGTACTCATAATATATGCGTGCAGTCGTAGCGCTCCTGCGAGCAATGTAGAGTAATATATCCCATCCGCCATTATACTCCTCGACTCCGAACTCATTTCGTTACGTTCGTACTGCTTCTGTTTTTATTTGTTTCGCAAGTTTTATCGTTTTTTCAACCCCAGAGGAGCATTCTATTTTTCCCGATAGTTTTAGTACACTAGTTTACAAAATATTAATAGGCTACGCTACGATATTCCATTTAGCAGATGGAATCCATTACTTATAAAGAAGGTAAAGTAAATATGACATTAATGTATTGAGATCAATTTTATGAGACACTGTCGTTAGGTATATCGAATGGTCGAAACCATAGACTTAGTTTTTTTTTTGCTTCACTTATCTGTAGTCGAAACATATTAACATCTAGGCAACGGAATTCGGTATTATATTTAAATGCTTCTCTTTTAATATATCAAAATCTAAATAATGACATGTCGCGTCTTACTGATTTCTATAAATCGCATATTATAAATATAGGTCAGGTCAGGAGTACTCTAAACCGACGAGCATGCTTGAGGAGATTAATGAATGCGGATGTAGCGAAAGAAGTGTGTCTGGATCGTAGCAAGTGGAAGGAAGTAGTCTCTGCCTACGGGAAAGAGGCGTGACTGTATGTATGTATTAATATAGGGGACCAAATTTTCTAAAAATATGACTATCAGTCCACTTCACTTAGGCCTCGCACTGTTAGAAAAACGTATTTAATAAGAACATTTTTAATTAATACAAAAGTATTTATTCAGATTAAAATAACACTGTAATAATTTATTTCATAATTAAACATTAAGCATTTTACAAATCTTTATTGTTTTATGATGCCAAGTGTGTATAATATGAATATCACATGATTACGGAGGGGTCTCGTAATAAATATAATAAATGTGGCCTGGTTCAATCCACACCTAATTTGGTAGGCACTTTGTAACAGGCACGAATTAGCACCATTTATCCCGTGAGCCTAGGAGATACATACACTAAATAACCTTATGAAGGGGAATGTGACACCTGAGCCTCGGCGAATTAATAAGAAGTTATAATGAAGTATGAACGTAGTTCAACGTTGATCATGGTTAATATGATAATGATGATAAAAAATCGATCAGAATTTTCTGTTTGCGCTTCTATTTCCACGTTTTTCTTTTTCCTCATTTTTCAACCTTTAGAGTGAAGTAAGTAATTTTAGGTACTTTATAACCACAGTGCTTATACCATACATAGAACATAGAACATTCAGTTAGGCATTTTCAAGACAAACCTGAAAAATAAAGATTATCTACAATAACAACGAGCTTGGTAGCTATATTAATACTATATTACAACGTAACTGTAGAAATCAAACTCACGCAATATTTCAGAATCACTTTATATATTTCAGGGTCACTTGTATATATTTAATCACACTCTTATATCACTACTACAGAACACTCCAGTAGACTTGCCACAGCGATGACCACAATCGAACTGACCCCCACTCTGGCAAACCAACCGTATCTATAGACTTCTGACAGTTCTGACGGTAGGCGCACAAACGCGCCAATAGCATTCGACACAACTACCAGAATCGTTTAACAACTTATAATTTTAATGTTATTTAGAAATGAATATTTATTACATAAATTATTAATATATAAAATCACATTATTTAAACCTATACATTACATCTCTTCCTTTGTTTATTTTTTTATTTAATTTTTACACAATCAATCAATTCATATAAAACAAATGGTATGGTTTCTTAAAGTTGTATAAGTAGGTATTATACAGATCTAAGCTTAAAATGCAACACACATAAATACATAATATATTTAGGTATATATTATATTAAATTATACATTCTAGTTTGAATCTACTACAGAATCTTGATTTTGTAAATGTGACGCCTCAACATCATGCTTATCATTATTATTTGAAGCGGAAGGACAGATTTCCCATTTCCCATCTATCTTTTTCAAATGTACAATATTTCTACGAAAATCTTGGCCAGTTTTGTCGTTACGTATAATGACGTCTCCTGATCTTTCATTAGCTCTAATAACAGTATGAGTAGATGGGGAAAAATTTGACGTTAATTTATTGTCTCTGCTGAAATTTTTTACTATTACCTTGTCTCCTTGTGATATATCATGCGTTTCCGTTGCTTTTCTCTTCCGATTGGCATATTCCGTCCCCACTTCTTTGTGTAATCTGTTTCTGTCACTCATTTCTGCATCTAAATCTTTATTTTCCATGCCAATTACTGAAGGTATCTTGTCTCTGAATTGTCTTCTGTAAAATAATTCTGATGGTGACTTACCAGTGACAGAATGAGGCGTACTGTTGTACATCATCGGGTAACTAAATAAATCATCTTTCCAATTCCCCTTTTCCACCTGGCTAATGCGAAGTCTCTTTAGTATGCTTCTGTTCTGCCTTTCAACTTCTCCATTCATTTGGGGCCAATAAGGAATGGTATTAAATAACTTTATCCCACATTTACTCAAATAAGATTTCATTTCTTCGCTAGTGAATTGTTTACCGTTGTCGGCCGTTACTGAGATTGGAAAACCTAGACGCGAAAAAATTTCTTTTAAACTTTTGATAATGTCGGCAGAAGTGATGCTTCTCAAGATTTTAATCTCCTTGTAACGGCTATAATAATCAATCAAAACTAGTATATAATCATTTGATGGTAATGGACCGAGAAGATCCATAGCCACATCCATCCAAGGTTCCTTAGGTAATTCACGAGTTTTCATTGCAATTGGTGGATTTGGTGCCGAGACCATAGTACAACCCCTACAATTACGTACCATTTGCTCAGCATCTCTATCAATTTTAGGCCACCATACCTTCGTTCGCAGTCGTTGCTTCATGGCTACTATACCTGGGTGCCCTTCATGTGCGGCTGCTAGTACTCGTTGGCGTAAATTTTCGGGAATGACTATCTTATTACCTCTAAGTAAAATATTTCCACTGAAGCAAAGTTCCGTTTCAAACACCTTATATCCAGCAGTTGAGGGATCCCAAGTATGTTCATATATACCTTCTTTCACTTTGCGAATTTCGACATCCTCAGCAGAACTCGTTTCGATGTCTTTCAGTGGTACCGCTACAGGAGTGGAATACTGTACCAATTGGTTGACGTAACTGGTCTCTCCGAAGTTTATTGCATCTGTTTGCTTACACAATCTGGACAAAGGATCGGCAATATTGGTCTTTCCCGGTCGATATATGACTTTATAGTTAAAAGACTGTAATCTTAACACCCACCTTTCGATGCGTGCGCATGGTTTGGAATTCGGACCAAATATAATTTCTAAAGGCTTGTGGTCACTTATTAGTTCAAACTCCTTACCATATAAGTAAATGCGAAAATGCTCGACCGCCCACACTATGGCAAGAGCCTCTTTTTCGGTCTGGCAATACCTTTTCTCACAATCGGTTAAACTTTTATTTCCATAAGCAACAATACGAGGTCCGTTCGAGTCGGTTTGGATCAAAACAGCACCTAATCCAACTGGACTAGCGTCAGTTACAACTTGAGTCTTATCATTTGGGTCATAATAACCTAAGTTTTGAATGTTTGACAATCTGCATTTAAGCTCTTCAAACGCGCTGTTTTGTTCATCAGCCCAGAATTTTGAGATTAAAGAATTTTTACCTACCTTTAAGCGTAATAATTTCCTGAGTGGTTCGGTAAGTGTGGCCAAATTAGGGATCCATTTTCCGACGTAGTTGACCAAGCCTAGGAAGCTTTGTAACTCCTCAATGGTTGCAGGTACTCTGAAGTTCTGTATGGATGATATATACTTATCCAGGGGTTTCACCCCTTCAGCAGACAATTCATGGCCCAAAAATTCGATCTGTTGTACGCCGAATACACACTTACTTTCATTTAGAAGAATGTTGTTGTCTTTTAGGACTTTTAGAGTATGTTGCAACCGGAGACTATGTTCTTCTTGATCCTTTCCAAAAATGATAATATCATCTATGAAGTTTACGGTACCTTCACATCCTAAAAGAATTCTTTCCATCGTCTTTTGAAAAATCTCAGGAGCACAAGAGATGCCGAACATGAGCCTTTTGTACCTATACATACCTTTACTCGTAATAAAGGTAGTGACATGACGTGAGTCAGGGTGAATTTCGATTTGATGGAAAGCATCTTTAACATCGATTCGTGAAAAATATTTCGCTTTTCTAAACTTTGGAAGTAATTGGTCCATTGTTGGTAATGGATGATTTTCACGTACGATTGCTGCATTTGCCTTCCTCATATCAACACACAGACGCACGTCACCATTTTCTTTCAGGACCGGGACAATTGGCGAAACCCACCTGGATGGTTCCCGAACCTCCTCTATAATGTCTAACTTTATTAGTTCTCCAATTTTTTCACTTACTTTATCTTCAAGTGGGATCGGGACTTTTCTACAGGGTTGGCACACTGGCTTCACGTTTTCATCGATTGGGATTTCCACTAAAACACCTTTAAATTTGGGAAAAGTATCAATATTATTTACCGGAAGTCCAATTCTTAACAGTCCCATTTGAATAGATGTCTCTTTTCCCAAAAGATCTTTGGTTCCATCCTTGATGACGTAAAAGGTAGCATTCTCCTCTCTGTCTGCTACCCGAATAGATGTTTTGAATGACCCCAGTATAGTCAGAGGTTCGTTGCTTCCATATGGAAGAAATACTTTATCCGTCGATTTAGATTGATCAAAGACCTTGATCCGTGATAATTTCATTTTTTCCCAAGTTTTGTCAGTTAGCAGGTTACATTTGCTTCCAGAATCAATTAATAGATTAGCAGACACTCCTCCCAAACTGCAGTTAATAGTTGAACTATCATCGTCAATATGAAAAATGTAATCAACATTGTCACTTACACAATGTACCTTTTCAGTATTACTTTTAACCTTTTTCGAAGGTGGTTGCATTGAAGTATTTTGTCGAGAACCTGCTCTTTTAAATCTTACACTTCGACATTGTTTCATGAAATGTCCCTTGTACCCACATCTATGACAAACCACACTAAACGCAGGGCATTTTGGGTCATTAGCGGAATGTTTCGAATTGCCACATCTAGAACATTGCTTCTTGCTCACCTTTTCATGTGTCATAGTTTTAGCAGCTCTGTCTCCTTTTGTAGTTACTTCATTAATTGTGTTGGTAATCGTATTCCTTACATCAAACTCCTCCATTTGTCTTTTGACACTCTCCAATGCATTGGCTTCTTCAACTATGTCTTGCAAAGTAAAACTGTCACCTTCCTTCAAGATTTTCTTCCTAAGATCCGTGGATGAGCATTTTTCTACTATTTGATCTATTAAACTTTCTTCTTTTGCTTCTTTATCCTTAAATGCACATTTGTCTGCTTGTTTCCTCAAACGTACTAAAAACTTATCAAATTTCTCTCCTGGTTCTTGTTTGACAAGTCTTAGTATATGCCTTTCGTAAACGCGGCTTTGTTTTGGAGCAAAATAGTCATCTAACTTTTTTAAAGCAACTGCGAACAAGTCCACTTTAAATGCTTCTTCACTGTCTTCATCTATATGAGCTCCTGGAATATTGTAGTAGATTTCTTGCAAGCCCAATCCACCTGAATGCAATAGTACAGCCCTTTTCCTGACTGCATCGTCAATGTCAGTCGCCTGCAGGTAGATTTGAAGACCACGTTTCCATTTTTCCCACCTTACACCAAGACTAAGTGGATCTCCATCACTATCAAATGGTTCAATTGGTACTATGTTCGAAACCATTATCACTGAAATATAATCATAGGTAAGTATGAGCTACAATAAATAAATAGGCTAGTACAACTTGATTCAGAATTAGGTATCCACCCGGCAAAAATCTATCTAATACTCCACAACTGCGCCACCACCCAACCTCGCAATGAATTAATTACAAAGTGTACGTCAGACGTACATAAAAAAAACATTTATTGTGGCGCAGCTGGGTAGCAATAGATCATGGCAGTTACTGTAACGTATCTCTAACGTTTATTGTTAATTTTGACGATGTTATGGACTGACTAGGCACATATCTACCTACATTATTGGAAAAAAATATTACGAACGATTGGCACCATTCAAAGTCATTGTCATTTACAAATACCATCCATCAAATAACAAATATGTCTATTGCTAGACCATCTCGATTTTACGAGTGTCCGTTGATTTCAGACCTTCTCGAATTACGAGTGTCCGTTGATTTCAGACCATCTCGACTTACGAGTGTCCGTTGATTTCAGACCATCTCGAATTACGAGTGTCCGTTGATTTCAGACCGTATCGAATTACGAGTGTCCGTTGATTTTCGGACCATCTCCATTAACGAGTGTCCATTGATATTAGACCATCACAGTTTATGAGTATCCGTTAGTATCAGACCATCTCGACTTACGAGTGTCCGTTACTTTATGGTTATGACGTTTGAATTATGCCAAAGATATAAAACAAAAGTATTTATACTTTTCAAATAAAAACGCTTTTAAATTTCTCATAACTCCAGAGATAAATTCAAATATCAATAATACTCACAGTTTTATCCTCGTCGCCACTTTGTAGAAATCAAACTCACGCAATATTTCAGAATCACTTTATATATTTCAGGGTCACTTGTATATATTTAATCACACTCTTATATCACTACTACAGAACACTCCAGTAGACTTGCCACAGCGATGACCACAATCGAACTGACCCCCACTCTGGCAAACCAACCGTATCTATAGACTTCTGACAGTTCTGACGGTAGGCGCACAAACGCGCCAATAGCATTCGACACAACTACCAGAATCGTTTAACAACTTATAATTTTAATGTTATTTAGAAATGAATATTTATTACATAAATTATTAATATATAAAATCACATTATTTAAACCTATACATTACAGTAACGTTTAATTAATTAAACGAAATTAAAGATAAGATATCTTAGAATTAATGAAACTTAGGAAAATCCATTACAAACTTAAGCATTAATTAATCTCTAGAAGCATTTTAGTAATAAACGCCTGTTGAACTCATATTAACGTGGTCTTGTAATATACACAATACTCTCATAAGCACATTAAGAAATTCATACTTATTTACCACTTAGCGTTAAAACTTGTTAACTTTCACTCTTATAAAATGTTGTTTAATATTATAAGTTGCAAAATGAGGTAAAAGATAAACGTGGAAATAGAAGCGCAAACAGAAAATTCAGATAGATTTTTTCTCATAACGATGCATAAAAGAAATTCACTTCAGGCGCTCAAGTCAGTTATGAATGGAAGGAGCTGCGCGAAACTTTCTTAAGAAAGGTTAATTAATACAAAACGGGGCGTGCAGAGTCATAATTAAAATGAATTTCCAAGTTATCAGGGCGTCGGCCGCAGACGGCGCGGGTGAGACGAGTGGCCATTAACAGCAAAAATGTGTTTAATGAATAGTTGAGAATCTTTCAACCGACGACCAGCAATTACCACCCCCATTAAAGCCTCGGTCACACACAGCGATTAGTTGCTGCAAATTGACACTCGCAGCGAGAACTCGCTCAGTGTGACAGGACTCTATTCGCTAGCGTGTTAAATTTTATTCGCAGCGAATGCAATCGTGGCGACTATTCGCAGGGTGTTACCGAGGCCAGAGTACCAGCGCACGCGCTACTGGTACCACAGATTAATAAATAGTTACTAACGTAGCTGTACTGCGCTGCCAACTAGGTTCACTCACAGGTAAACGTTTTATGTACTTATATTATTATCATTCTAGTTTATCATTGAATATGTTCTGTGTAGATTGTAAATAAGTAACTCTCTATTTATTAAAATATTGATAATTTATTTAAGACTAGCTATGTCCGCCGTTATTTTTTTACTTTTCCGTGCACAGTTCCCCGTAGGAATGAGATAATTATCTATTTCAGACACTTGATCTCCACAGTTTTATTATTTATAGATTTTATATCTACTTCCTGCATCTTGTTATAATTGAAAATTAAAAGAAAAAACATTACATACGTATTTGTTTCATACTCGCAAAATACATTTTAAATAGCATTAACAGCTAGCTTTCGGTATTAATGTGGTTCCTTCCCACATAGCAGAGATACACCATACAAATAATAATCTAGGTATCTGTAGTAATTCTTCTTTTCATGCTTAAATGTGTAATTCCAAAATAAGTAAATATACGAGATTGAATATAACGACGTTGTATCCAATATTTTTTTAAATCAAGCAACATACAAATTAGGGCCGAAGGAAGATGGGAAATAAATTTCTCCGCTACGCACAAACCTTACTTTGTTTTCCGGCACGGCATGATTTGATTTAACTAAATTGAATTGAAATCGGCAAATGAAGGAACGGAAAGATATAAAGTAGCTCTAAATTTACAAGCGTTACGGCATGGTATTGCTTGAGTAAGCTCCAATTATTATTCTTTAGGGCGGAATATTCAGATGAGTTCGATCTGCTACGGCGTAGCAAGATACTACGGCGTAGCAAGATGCTGCAACACAAACATAATATTAGTAGTGCAAGATTCTATATACTAAGCTGTATAACTACTAAGCACAAACAATGTCTGATTAATATTTCTGCGCTAATGCTTTAACCTTCGTGTGTAAAAGCTAGATCTCAACTCAAAGCTAAAGAGATTGAAACATTTAGAAGAACGCTTAGACAAAATATCTCTTTGTAAGACAGTCTCAACTTAACAAAGTACAATACACTAAAGCATTCTATAGTCCGAAACGTATATGATCTCCCGCTTCAGAAGACATCTGCAACCGTTCTATCACTTCCATTTATAATCGTTATACATAAGAGACATTAATACTAACAGCTCTATAAATTAGTTACACAACAACTAATCACAATAGTGGAGTGTTACAGAAAATTGCTTGTAAATTTTGTATATCTACCTACAATTGCATAGTAAAGTTATATTCAAAACTGAAATTGAATAGGGGTCGACATATTGGTGGGATTGTATATTTATACAATCCAACCAATATCTACCTATCTAGGTTCATAAGGTGCACGCTTTGTGCATCGCCAAGCGATGAATGGCGCTATCTGGCTGCGAACCGCGAATTGTGAACCATGTACTGATATGATACCTACCACATTTAAGTCATTCAATACAATACAATATTCTTCCCCCTGATTTCACAGTAGGCTCCAGCCCCTCGGTAGGGACTTATTATGAGCTGTAGCGCACACAATGGGTATTCTTATTTAATGAGTAAATATGTTATTGGTTTAAACTCTTGCAAGTCATGACGCTATATGTTTAAAAATGTGTGTTGAAAAGTATATGTACACATTTTTCCAAAAAATGATGGTTATTTCAGCTAAACACATTTTTACAATAAAATGTAAGGATGCATGTGATTATATATTTTTTTAGTCTATCGATAGTCAAGTAGATATATTTAATATGACTATCAATGTGTTCCAAACCAAATTATCGAATCAAATAAAATCAAAATTATACTTCCATCTTTTGTGGACGTACTATATCCGATCAATGCATTTCTGCCTTCTTTTTTTCTACCGATGATGCTATAATATTTTCTGTTATCTCATTTGAGATTCTGAATAAACAAAAAGAAAATAGGACAAGAACTACTTTTACTGGAAGAAAATATCTCATTCCCAGTGGATGATGGTAAAATCACACTAGGAAAGCCGTGGGCGGACAGATGGTATTCAAAATAAATTATTCAAATAACATTCCACTCACTTACTCTTTGAGTGTCACTCTTGGGCCCCAACGCTCTTATGGAGAAATCTCTAGCTTTTAACCTCTGAATTTATAAAGACTCTAAGATGACAACAAAATCTAAACAGAAATATTCTTTCTTGTAGGGAAAAGTAATTTACGATTGCTACCCTGTAAAAAAATACAGACAAAAGTTCAATAGTTCAAAGCTCAAAAAGTCTTTATTCGAAGTAAGATTTTACAAATCATTTTTCGATGTCGAGGCGAGTTCACTATTTGGCTGTCTTCTGTGAAGAAGAACTCGCCGGAAGAAACTCCACAGGCGTTGCATCTTTTCAAAAAAATTACAAAATTAATAATTAATATTATATACAATTTGATTAATATAAAGAGTGCAAACGAGATAAACACAAGTGTTTCAGTCTTACCCAACTAAATCTCATTCAAGCAAAAACCTATATCTATAATTTCACCTTGTACATATTTCACTACAGAAAAGTGTGTGACTACGGTATACGTCAGCGCGTCATACCTATAAAATAGTTGCGTACCCTTTCAATACCTACTGCCAGATTTGACCCAAATCAAGTGTGAAATGAACACATATACGTATAGATATAATATTCCATATGTGCTTTGGCTTCTCGCGATGTGGAAGGGCCCGGCTGCTCGCTGCCCCGCCTTAGGCCTGTAGTCACGCACGACTCCGCAATTTATCGCCCGAGTTTCTCATTCCCACTATTTCCCACACACGTGTTGTCGGCTCGTGGAATCAGCTGACAACGCCTAATTAGAGTCCGCGTGTTGGTATTCCTTCCACCCTCTTCAAACTAGTTGACTTCACATTTAAAACACCTTTTTACGCCTCCTCATGTGATTTATTACATTGTTTTTCGCTCAAAGAAAAACGTATTTTCAAAACACGGGATTAAATTACAACGATAAATCTGGTCGTTTCTTTTGTTTTCCTTAATTTATTTCAATCAATCCTCTCAAAAGACATAGTTTAAGTAAATACGCAATATTTCTCTGTTTTAGTCGTTTTTTGTTTCTCTTTTATATATTTATTTTTACTCCTATTGAAAGTTAAGACAAGTCGGTTCGCATAGTTAGATATTAAAATAAAATAGATATCAGTAGTTATGATTTGATAAAAATGGGATCAAACATATATGTTTTCATATCTAATGTTCATTGGAAACACCTTTAGAGAATACTTTTTAAATGGCTATTTTGCTTACTTGGTTTAAAAAATTTTTAGATGGTGACTATGAATAAAATGAGACAATTTAGATAAAACTCACTTAAATTACTGTAGATAGGTATAAACCCTTTTCTTTATTAAATCACTGAATTTATTTTATCAGCCAGTCGAGCATATAGTACCTACCTATAGTCTGTTTTTAAAAGAAAACTGAATAAAATTATCGTTATTCAAACACCTCAGTCTGGAACTTTTCGTTTATAAAGTAAAAGAGTGCGAGTGCTTGCGATGTAAATAATTTTGCGAGATAAAAAACTTTCACAATCAAAGAAAAGCATTTATTTTTCAGATTTATCGGCTATTTTCTAAAGTCGTCGTTTGAGTACGAACTTCTTTCGGAATCCTTCAGCTAATGTTAACTCTAACATGAATACGACATTATTTGTGTTGTAAAATTTATCTAGAATATCTAATTTAAATTATTCAGTCTAAGAGTTATTAAGTATTTTAAACATTCTGAACAATATATTTTAGTTTCCTTGTCCCCCAAAAATCTCCACAATGATCAGTTCTGCGCTGCTCGCATCCAGCGGTTCCCCGCGACCCTCACCAAGTCGTCAGTACGGCTGGCTGTAAAGAACTTACCATTCATGAAACCAATAATTAAATTCAACTGTGGTTCGCTTATGATAAACAAACGCTCCCCGCGACACTGAGAAATATGTTTGGTTACCAGTAACATCTCGTATACTTTAGGTACTTGCGAACTATAGTTACAGTAAAGGTTACAGTGTTACAAAACGGTTTTGCTATGTGTAATCGAACTTCGATTATAAATAGCAATACCGTTTTATAACATCTTAACAAATAGTTCGCAAGTCCTTAAAGGCTATTATTTATTCTGTGCCTAAAGAATGTGTTACTAGTAACCAAACAATTATTTTTTTCAGGTTCGCCTTATGACTGTATGATTTGGAATATATGTAGCTCTGTGTGTTTTGATAAATAAAGAATATTTGTATTTTGTATTTGAACTGAACCTTAAACCCGTAATATTTTCAGTAATATGTAAAGGATAGTATAGCCGAGCACCGAATCCTCTCACAAAGGTGTTGTGTTGTGGTACATTTTTACGACTTCCCGGTTGTTTTACGAGGCCAAGTGCTCATAACATTCAATGAAACTGGAGCGCAGGAGGAAACACGGATGAGGATGAGATACAATAATTTGCATAATAAAAGGGATTGGATTACTTATTTCGTTCGCTGTACTTAATAGTAATAGAACGAGTGGATGAAAAAACATGATGCCAACAGTGTATTAAAACTGTAAGGTAACAGGGTTGTACCAGTTACCTACTAGTCAATACTAAATTCCTTATTAAACTTTTTAAAAGGCTAATATAAAACATTGCCAAAATTAGTCGTATGTAAATAAATCGATTTTATTCCTTTTTTAACAATCTACTTTAATCGTATTTGCTCATACATTTGAACAATCTCTAAAAAGAGAAAGATATAATTTACGACGATTGATCACAACATAATTCTTTCATATTCATAGATTAGTTAAACTATTTGCAGTCCACGTAGCGATATTATATTATATTAATACTACAGACTACATTACAACTAGTTTTACAGCTCAAAAGACTTTATTATATTTAACTTTGTTATGATGTAATCTCTACAAAATAAACAGCCAGTGTTTGATGGAGAGCACATTTAAACCCAACTGTAAAGTGAGCGAACGAAGAGGCGAATTGTTCTCTCAGAAACCGATATTTTCCTGTAATTAACTTGAGCCATTTTCGTCGTCGTCTAGTTCATCTTATTAGCTACTTTCGTTTTACAAGTGGAAAATTTATGTCAATTAAAACCACTGTTCAATACCAGCTGCTAGCTGGAGGCCTTTTCGGCCTTGTTACTCATTATTTACCGAGTTTCCCTTTGTGCTACATCAAAATTGGTTTAGAAGATTAGGGGTAAACCGCTCTGTTGTAATATAATAAAGAAAAATCCTCTTTTCACTGTCTCGTAGCATATAGGAAAGTAGTCGGAGAGTTAGATGATAAATTGGATAGAGGAGTTCACATGATACATATTACATATCTACGTATTATCCAGATAATTTTATCTGGAAGCTAAGCTATTCTGGAAGCTAAGCTATTCAATTTTACAATAGATATAATTAGTTAAAATAGCAATCACAGTGTAGCAAGACATCTGGGATGCATACAAAATTATATTTTTTTCATTATCGATGACTAATTGACTTTTCTGTGATAAACATAATACTCACAGCTAGACTAAGGCCTCGTTTACGGAGACGCGTGCGGCGTCCCATACTGCGGACAATCCAAATGTATGGGACGCCGCACGCGACGGGCGAAGCCACGCGTCTCCGTAAACGAGGCCTAATAATGCTGACACATCGTGTCGGCGTTGTTGTGGGTGCTACTTTACATTTAAAAACACATTAAGCTTCGTGACATCGCAATGCAAATCGTGCCCCCTGTGGAATAGCAACTAATTGTCTATTGTTTGTATACTGTATCTTGTATGTAATGAAAACTGTTACACAACTTTGCAGAGTAGATCAAATCAAATCAAATAAAAAATATTTATTTGTAGGACATCACACACAACACAGAAAACAACATAAGACAAAAAAAAAACGTTAAATACACAACATGAAAACAAAATACAACTACGTGCGAACATCCACCTGTGTTGCGACACTCACACAAAAAGGGCCTCACTCAGCGAAATGCCGCAGCCCGGCTGGATGCATTCGTTCGTCCGTTAACAGCCCTCAAATGTCCCCACCTAGGGGCTGTAAGGGAATGGGTGGATAGGCACTTAGTCAACCGCACTGACCCAACTCAGGTAGGTCAACTTCTCACAACAAACAACAACCTTTAAAATCCCCTTACAGGTGTTTGTAGGTTTCCTCAGGATGTATTCAAACAAGAAATGCATATGAATTTGAAAATCAAAAACATATGAGTATGTGCCGCAGCTTGTACCTGCTCCCGAATGGAAGACAACGGCCCTAGCCACTAGGTCACTGACGCCCTTCTCATTATTTACAAACCCCCCACACTAGCGTCCTTCTAGCGTCTTTCCAGCGTATTCGTCGCGCCAGCGGCCATATACAATCATAGGCAGGAAAGCAAGTGAAACAAAAGAAAGCTGTGTTAAAAAAAATTGTGTTCCAAAAAAACGCAGCCCTGGCGTCGCGTGGACGCTGGAGAGACGCTCTAAAGATGCCAGTGTGGGGAGAATAAGAAGGTAAAAAACAAATCAAATTGATTATGTTTACACTAGAGTAGAAATAATTAAAAAATGAGCAATCCAGCAGTTGGAAACAGTATAATATTTTTCGACCGAATGAAATCCCTCATTCTTTATGGCACATAAATTACAAGAGGCCACTTACAATATTAGTCTCAAAAACGATTATATCCAACAGAGAGACTACCTACATAATCACTTAATTTTATACTTCTAGAAAATAAAGGGAATACCTAAACTTTAGACACGTGTGTCTTTGACAGAGACATGTATGTATAGTACACCCCGAAAAAGAAATATTTTCTTATGAACAAGTGGTTCTAACAGTACAGCGACCAGCTCGTAAATCACAGCGCGAAAGGAGTAAGAAAAATCACTTGTAATAAATATTGTTATAACAAAGATATCTTGAAATATGGGATTTTTATTTTATAGTTAGGTGGATGGATAAAGTTATACATAGCTTTTATGTACTTTTATTTATTACCTAACAGAATTATAATGGGATGATATTATAATTGCATAAAGATACGTAGTTTAGAAATAACATTTTTTTCTATTTACCTTTTACCGCAGGAAAATTCCTCACTCCCACTAGAAAAACTGCAGCGCCGCAGCTGAAAGCTAGTTTGTAAAAAAAGAGCAATTGTTATTTATCTATGAATTGGGCTCAATTCCGGCGTGGACGCTAAAATCTCTAAATTTAAGTTGTTGGTCTCTTTCATTCATATGGGAATCGAAAAGGAATGGAGATGAATGAATTTAATTTAAAATAAGCAGCGCAGCTGTCAAATTCAGCTTAATTTAAGTGGGATGTTTTCGCAGACCCGCTAAGCTAGCGCTAATTACGCGTAAAATCGATGTTTGACATTTCTAAGTTTAAGTTCACAATCACCTGTCCCTTTTCGTTGAAAGGGTCATATGGTTTTTAAATTTAGAGCGTAATATTTCGAATGTGTCCCATTAGCGCAGAAGTATACCTCACACACAATAACAGCACATAATAGTAGACAAATACTTCCCATCAATATTGTCCATATTATGCATGAGTTTACGCTACGGTATCGAACCTGAAAAGCGAATACACTGCCTCAGGCTCTATATCGGCAGTTTGCAGACGGTACCCGACTATGCATACCTACCCTCCGTTAGCTACTCATACATGCTTACTTACCTGTGAAATTCCCGTCTCCTTTCACACACTATTTATAGTTACTATGTCGACGGTAAAAAGGAAGTAGGGCATAAGCGACGTCTTGGTCAAAAATGAGTTATAAATGCCATCCTACTTAAAATTTTCCGCTCTTTCTAATGGCTCTACGATGACTTTTTTGGCGTTTATGCCCAAGCAAAAAAAAGCATTTTCCTAGTATCATTTTTCGTAACCGACGAAAATTCAGGTCATTTTTGCAGTAAAGGTGCTTGTACCCCTACAAAAATGACTTATTTTGTGTTTGCTTGTCGGTAATGCCTTTTAAGCTTTTCCCTCAAAAATTACAAACGTTGTTTATAGCCTACTTCTATTTCCTAATTTAACATAGCTATGGCGCTTGTACCTTTTATACAAAATTCATTTTCATATTACTCTGTCGGTTATACTTTTAACTGTCTTGTCTCTTATACCCTAATACGTATAGACTATAGAGTATACTATACACGTATTTTAACTGTCTTGTCTCTTATACCCGATGCGATAAATTTCTATGTCGCTTATACTTCTTATCCCTTAATATTTTATTTTGTCATTAGTATCTTATGCCATATTTCCTTATTGGGAAATTAAAAGCTATTGTTATAAGCGACAAAAATCACTTTAAATAGCGTAAAAGCATTAAAACTAAAAATACCAGTTACTGCTCCATTTTTTTCTGATTTTATTACTGTTTTAGTTTTCAAGATATCTCAATAAATTACAAAAATACGTCAGTTTTTCTAAAATTCAAAACTTTGAACGGCTCTCCTGAACATTTCACTTTTTGTCGCTTATTCCCAACTTCCTTTTAACCGTCGATGTGTTCTGTTACTTGCTTGCTTATCGTGTGGGTTTTGAGGTTAATCTACCTATTACGCTGTTACTGTCTGATCGATATACAGACGTATTGGAACAGTTTGCATAGTAACAGTTCTGCTAGTGCACTACTGGAATGGTCATCTTCTTCTGTGTTGTGTGTTGTGTTTTGTGTGTGTTTTCAATATACTGTCTGAATTCAAAGTATTATTTCTTTACTTTTGAAAATGTTACGTCACATAGTTAAAGGCACATTTTTTCACAGGGCAAGGTAGCAACTACGTATATTGTATTGTATTTCAATTTATTACTCGAAACCTTTTTAGTAAGTTCCAATTCTAAAAACTATTCAGCAAATTTGGGGTAAACAAACATGTTTATTTTTTATCTCTGAATTTCACAGATGTTTACTACGTTTTGGAATAGCGGTCAGTTTCAACAGTCTCTGTGCAATCTATATATTATAATACCAAAAAGTTACTAATTTATTGGTGTTACTTAAACTAACTGTGCCTCAATTTTCCATGTACCCGCTTTCTAGATTCTCTCTTATACTTTTACAGTAATATTCTTACAACTATTTCACTAATATTATTACTCACATAAAACCTATATGTTTTATGATCCACGTTTTCCTTCAGCTTGAATAAAGCACGTTTTACTTCATAAAGATAAAGATAGAAACAGATTCTTACGAGCTCGCTATAAACATAAAGAAACGTAAATAAAAGATGCTCAAGTTTATGTCAAAGGTGTACGATGTAAAAACGTCTGAGTTACGTACCACTTCCATAGTAGAGTATTTAGTGCAAAAAACAGTTGAAATTGGACCAGTCAATGAAACTTGGCATGGTTGTAGAATAGGTAGTCCTGAGTAGAAATCCACCGGGACCCATGACTGGTACCCCCTCTGAAGCCGGGGGGAGGGGGGTGAAGGTGGGTTTTGCCGCCCTTCTTGTTGACGCTTATATCTCTAAAACCGTATGTACTATGACAAGTTTGGTATCATTTTCGGATAACTCGTTAACGTAGAATTCATTTTTGGAATTATAAAATAGGGTTGCCATACAAAAAAACTAAATTATAGGACAAAATTCGCAAAACACGAATGAAAATTTTCCACATAAACGTCGTTTACTTTTCCCATGGGAATGGTATCGATATAAAAAAAATATGGCCGGGTAGCAGCATTCACGGGCTTTACAAATATATAACTTTTATGGCACTTACTAGATAAAAAATGGGTTAAAAAAAATAAAATTGCATGCGTGACAGACAAAGATATACACATGGAACTAGCTGCAAGACTAAATTAGTCCCAAAACAGTGGTATTAAGGGGTGATAATGTATGGCAGAAATGTTGTTGGTGTTACAAAAACTTCCAAACAAATAAGAGATGTAGAACATCAGGTCAGAATGGAAAGTTAGAGCGGCCGGAACAAACGGTAGGAGATTAAGAGGTGGCGCCGTAGTAATACTTATTGGAAACCTTGGTCAGACTTTGAAATGAAAATAAAAACCAAGATAGCTGACTTCTAAAACCTGGCAAACGCTGGAAATCCAACAAATGTAGCTTAGCAGGTGCAGACAACATTTCTGTTGACCAGTAAATATAGAATCAAGATTTTTTGGATATTTAACCACTGTTTAATATTTGCGTGGATAAAACTGTTGCACTGCTGAAACTCAGACAACCATTTGATGACCTCAAAAGCTATTCTCGGTCGGTACAAGTCGGTACTGTGTCATTCATGCTTAAAAAATACTGGAAATAATGCTTGGCTGACAAAGGATGCTGACATCCTCGCAGTCCAAAAGTCTTTTCTCAATGAGCTACAATCTGGACAGAAAAGCCCTGCTCAGCTGTAACCAAATCTTGAACCTCACACAATACATAACATAACTCTGATTGAAAGAGATCTGCGACGTGTATCTGGTATTAACTTACCAAGCGCAGGCCTTTGAAGCTGTGGTTATGTACTGTAAATACTTAGTTGCTAACATAATATCTTGAAGCTGGAACATTTGACGATCCTTTGTTGCACCTTCGGAATCCAACAATCTTTCAAGATACCTTGGATAAATCGTTCTTTTATAGGCAACGCTGCTTAAGCAACAACCTACTGTGCCGACCTACGTCCACCAAATAGTAAAACTTTCCACCAGTTCATCGATTAGTCGAATTGGATCACATTTTTACGGCAGATAATTATACTAGCAGCTTCGGTTTGGATTCTGTGAGCACACGCGCAGCTATGGGGCTAAATTTGGCTCTAAATAAAAGTCTTTGGCTTTAAACAGAAGGTTCGTAGAGACGTGACCAGCTCTCTGGGCATGGCTAATGAAGAGACCGATAGCAAACATCCCCTACACCACCACGTGCTGGTTCCTCAACACATTTAATGTGTAGATGAAGTAAGTAAGAAAGACGATTAAATAGAATAGACGAGATACCCCACAGCGTCAGTGTCATACAATCCGTGGTTTAAGTACGCTTGGACATGATCTGCCTTGACCAATTTGACATATTTGAATATATTCCGGACTCAAGTCAGCCGAAACAGACACGTTTCGGTGAAGCTACAGCTCGGATGGGACTTGCCAGCGTGATGTGTCTTTTTCAACGATGTCGCTCCTATGACTTGTCGAGCCTACCCTACCACCTGCATGCGTAAGGATCTTTCTAGAGACCACGGATAGCGCTTCATGTGTGGCAAAGTACTGGTCTCGCTGAGGTAATTCGATTAGAAGGGAAAAATGCACATAAAACGATTGCTTGAAATCGCCAACGACCCTACTTCCCAACTGTTCACCAACTTCCTCAACCTTCAACCTATTATGGTCTTCTACCTCGATCTCTTGCTTACGCTTAGTTAGCCTTGCGGTGGCTGATCCATCTGCCTGATGGATGATGCTGACTAGCATAGTATTTGCAGCAATAATAATTGGTTAGAATGACACAGTAAAGATATCGGCAGGTAACTCTTGAGATCATCTCAAGGCTTCTAAGTTTCAACAGTGCAACAGCTTTATATTTTGCCCTAAAGACGTGGGATCTAAGCAGAAAATAAACAGGGGTTATAAACCAGTAGCCAAGAAAACGAAATGGGTTTTTGGTTCTATTACTGATCGACAGAAGTATTATCTGCCCCCGCTTTGCTATATTTGCTGGGTTGCCAGCGTTTGCCAGGTTTTAGAAGTCAGCCATCTTGGTTTTTTTTTTTCGTTTTAAAGTCTGACCAAGGTTTCCAATAAGTATTACTACGGCGCTACCTCTTAATCTCCTACCGTTTGTTCCAGCCGCTCTGACTTTCCATTCTGACCTGATGTTCTACATCTCTTATTTGTTTGGAAGTTTTTGTAACACCCACAACATTTCTGCCATACATTATCACCCCTTAATACCACTGTTTTGGGACTAATTTAGTCTTGCAGCTAGTTCCATGTGTATATCTTTGTCTGCCACGCATGCAATTTTATTTTTTTTAACCCATTTTTTATCTAGTAAGTGCCATAAAAGTTATATATTTGTAAAGCCCGTGAATGCTGCTACCCGGCCATATTTTTTTTATATCGATACTATTCCCATGGGAAAAGTAAACGACGTTTATGTGGAAATTTTTCATTCGTGTTTTGCTAATTTTGTCTTATAATTTAGTTTTTTTGTATGGCAACCCTATTTTATAATTCCAAAAATGAATTCTACGTTAACGAGTTATCTGAAAATGATACCAAACTTGTCATGGTACATACAGTTTTTGAGATATAAGTGTCAACTAAAAGGGCGGCAAAATCCAACTTCGTCCCCCTCCCCCCGGCTTCAGAGCGGGTACCAGTCATGGGTCCCGGTGGATTTCTACTAAAGTCCACCTATTCTAACACCATGCCAAGTTTCATCCACTGGTCCAATTTTTCATGGTTCCCATACATTCATTTGCACTAAGTACCCTACTACCAGTCGACTATTTCACCTTGCCTTTACATATCTGGAGTAATAGATTGCTCACGTTCAAAAAACAAGGGAATTTATTTTCAAAATTTGTCTAGAAGTACGAGAATGGATAGCTTTCATCGCATGGTAAATTTGATTAAACCAAAATAGGCACACAATAATATAAATAAATAGAAAAGGAATATATTAAGCAAACAAAAAATAATTATATGTATCTATCTATATGTATAAAGACTTTTCAATTTATTTGAAACCTACCGACACTATTAGCTAATTCATTACAAAGCCCAAGGCAAAATGCGGCCTTATTTCTACCGTGCATGTCACGTGCGCATAAATAAGTTTCATTTGGTCCAGTAAAGTAGTCCAATGGGATAGGTCCCTGCCTATGTTGCTGTGTGTACATATACGTTTAGCCCTTCAGGCTGACGAACCGTGAGGCTCACATTTCAATCGGCCGTGTAACCGCTGTGGTACTTTAATTTCCGCCGTGTCGATCCAATTTGTTCGGCCGACTCCCGCTTCCCAAGTAACTACCACCGATATTGCAATTTACACCCACCCACCACGCTCCTACTACCGCAAACTTTTTTATGTTCTCACTCCGAAGCAAAATTAAATTTTACCGTAGTACCGTTTTATTTTCGCTGCCTTTCTCCTCTACGAGTACTAGGCGGAAGCAGCCACAATTCGAAGATCGATAAAACAAATTCAAATGAATGTAGAGTGCAAGCTGCAGCCACCCCGGCTCTGGCGGCACACGACTCTACGGGGCAACGCAAACAGAAGACGGCGAGGCGAGGGTACGGTGCAGGCGCGGCGATGTATCAATCAAAACCAAACCTTAAATATTTTGACATACGGCGGCGCGGCGGTCTCGCGCCGGCTCTCGTGGCAGCTTCGACGCGCCGCGCGCTACTCGATTTTGGCATGCCGTTTTCAACCGTATGTCAAACCAGTTTCAGTCGATACACCGCCGCGCCTGTGCCGTATCCTCGCCTCGCCGTCTTCTGTTTGCGTTGCCCCTACAATAGGCTATTTGACAATGCGAAAAATAAAGTGTTAATTACTGTAATCAGTATGTAATGTAAGTTTAAAAATGGATATTTACTATGGGAAGTTGAAAATAATAATTAATTTATGTAAAAATCCGTAAATAAAAATGTATTTTTTTTGGCGTTTGTCACGTGACTCAAAACGCTCCTGTTTGGTCGGGTATAGGACATATGTCACTAGCCAGTAAACATCGTTTTCTACTTAAGCAACTTGTAGTAGTAGTACTGGCTAGTGACGTCACCGATGCCATTGCGACGCCATATTGTCAAAGTAGCGTTTTGGCGCGCTACTTAAATATTTAATTTTTATTTTGATATTTTTCAGGAAATATGTATCAGAATTAAAAAATACAACTATTACTGGGATCCACAAACTCTACTGAATAATAAAAAATATATTTTAAAAACCAGTCAAATAGCCTATTCCACTCTTCAAACAAAATAGACTGGGCTCCGGTCGCAGAAATCCTTACCTTTTAAGATTTACTTTTAGACGCACAATGCAGTGAAAGATAATGTTGCCGAGTAGGGGTATTTATATTGCTTGCTTGCTTGCTTTTGGGAGCGAAAACCAAACACTAAGTTATGCAATATCCCAGTACTGCTTGACATTCTGGCTTTGCTCAAGTCTACTTTAACCAAATTAAAAATCGTTCTAAGCAATATATAAAGATAGAACCTCGTACGTATATTTAGTAATGACCATCGATATATTTTTTGCCGTACCTTAGTAAACAAACATTTAAAAAATATTGTGTAAATTTATTTTTTGTATTATCTATATTTAGCTCATTGGTTTTCCTTTAAATGTCACTCGTTTAGTTTATCAGAGCCACGCTTGACTTAATAAAGAAGCTAAAGAAATTACTTCGAAGAACAAAGCTTTTATTCTACGCAAGAGCACCTGGCACTTTACTTGACATTGTGGATTCGCAAAGTAAGCAGATTGCTCCGTGCGACGTCGCCGCTACTCTACTTAGCATGGTGCTTAGAATGCTGACAGACGCGCTGGAGCATTTTCAAAGCAATCGAGCAAACAACCGCAGTTTCGTTTTATTATCCTTCAAACTCTGAATTCAGCTTGATAAAACTACTTCGAAAGAGAACAAAAATAGAACTTACATCAGTAGAAACGTAAACATTTTCATGTTTATTTCTCTCCCTTTCTCCAATGTTATCAAAATAAACGTCAATGTTTAGCGTATCGTGTCTATTACTTTTATAGGTAGTGGCGAACAGAAATAGTGGCGAAGTTAGTAGATTGATGTTTTCACGAATTTCGTCTTGTGTCAAACTTTTGGCACCGTACCACAGAAGAAAATAATAGTACTAACTGACCGTACTCTACTTGATATGAGATAATAATGTTTATCGATGTGTTGTGTGTGTCACTTATTTTTCCTTTTGATGCAAGGAAAATAATACTAATTCAATTATCGCGGGTTTTCAATACCACCATAGTTGATAATTAAAAAAGAACGAAATTTAATCATTAATTATCTTCGGTAAGAGAACAAATTTTTGGTTGCTAATTTACTTGTCTACTTTACCAAAAATATATTATTATTATAATTAAGGCTATAGTTAACTTTTCATCAAAATACTTTCATTACATTTTATTACATTTTTACATTACGTTGATGGCTCTGAATTGCTTTGCAAATAGGCGCAATTTGGAAAATATGGGGCTTCAGTGCTTCATTCGACTAATTACCCGACCTTAAATACAGTGTGATTTAATGTTACTGCATAATTACAATGGCATGCCGTTCATGGCGTTAATCTGTATTACCCACAACTGCGATCCCCAATACTGCCTTTCAGATAAGGCCTGAAGTGTCATAGCCTGTTGTAATAGTAGATTCCATAATAAAAAAAACTGATTGTTGTATATGAAGTCCTTGATGGACAATGATAAAACAGAATTATTTGTGTGCTTATTTTTAGGGTTCCTCAATAGTAATCAATAGGGAAACGCTTGTAGTTTTGCCTACTATTTGGTATTCTGTGGTTTTGCGAAGTTGATCTGCCCATGCCCGTTTATCAGAAATTCTAGATTGTACCTGTGTTTCCACAAACCTATGACTTGAAATATTTAGTTAATCATGCTTGCAAAGTTGTAAAAGGAAATAAGGAACAACATTTTATTGGCAGTGTTTCAGTTAAGATAAGACACATAAAACACGGAGGTCTTTTGCTTCATTCTGATGTTTAGAAAGAACTGTATAAAAATGGGGTTACGATATTGAATAGGTAGGTGTGTCAATTAGAGATCTATATTGCCAAACAAAAAAAATTTTTTTGTCTTAGTTAAATGACAGTATAAAAGTTAAGATTTAAGGAAATATTGAGCAATTATAGAATTCTACACAACAATATCAATAAATAACACGACGCACACTTACCCATTTTATAATATCATAAATGATGTTGTTATCTAATTATTATTCTGCTCGTCATCATAACATTATACATAAGTAGGTACCTTAAAAAGTATGTTAAGCAACATTAAATAAACAATGATAGTGATTAATGAACTCATTATCTACAATTAGCTTCATTTGAATGTAAAGATTCCAGCAAAATGGACGTGAAAACGTTCGGAGTGAATCTTTTTTGGATTTTAACCTTTATTACATCGTTTTTAACTGTCATAATATGTTGGCAAATGGTAAAAGTATACAGTTACTGGAAGAAACGTGGTGTCCGTTACGAGAGCCCTGTGCCGCTCGTTGGGAATTTGGGTTTTCTCATGAGAAAGAGTGCTTCAGAGTTCTTTGATGGCTTGAGGAGAAGAAATCCAGTGGATTATTTTGGAGTATTCTTGGGGTGGCAGCCAGCTCTCGTGGTGCAGACGCCGGAGCTGGCGAGGCAGGTTCTGGTGAAGAACGCAGACAGTTTCCAGGACAGATACATCTACTCGAACTCTTCGTCGGACCCGCTCGGAGCGCTAAACTTATTCACAGTAAAGGTATTATACACGTAGCTCCCATTCGCTCTGACGTTTATCCAAACTTTGCCCTTTCACCCCGACTTTTCCATTATATGAAAAGGCAACGAAGTCGAGTTTCGTAGTTGGACTGATGGACTTATAAAATGAAAGTTGTGCGTTGCCCTAGTTTAAAATAGTATACCTATACGTACTATGTATGTATACATACCTAGCGTTCCATATTATACAAACTTTACGCTTATAAGCTATTATTCATTTCACTTAGCAAATATTCGTTTAACCGCTCACGTGACCCAGTTAACCAGGGATTAACAAATGAAATCATCCGTTAATCGACAATGTAAACTAACGATTAACAATATAAAACACTCGTTGATTGACCTTGCAAACTCCTGGTTAACAAGGCCATTTTTGCTCACAGCTGTTGAAAAATGATCCTTTTCTTCTAAATAACTAAGTCTAATATTGTTATCGTACTTGCTTCGTATTCTCTATTAAATTTGACGTCTAAAAAACCGGCAACACAAGCCCACCACTAGCAAAAAAAAAAAAAAAAAAACAATGTCAAAGTGCAGTCTGTCAGTTGACCGCACGGAGTACGTCACGTCGCGTGTTATTGAAAAGTTTTGTGGGTTTTTTAAGGAAAATACACTTGTTTTTCGGTAAGTACACACTTAAATCTATTTTATTACAAGTTGTCACAGGTTTTGAGGTTTGTTTTTGAGTTTTGAACAATTTTGTAAAAGTCGCGCTAAAAATTCATAATCTCCATTTTCACGACTCTATATATCAAAAACTGGATCGCTTTTCAAATAAAATAAGCCATAGTAGCATGACTCATTCATTCAGCAACCCATAAATCAACACTTGATAGTGTTTTTGTAAGAAACCAAGGCACAATGAGCGTTTTTGTGCCACTTGACGCGGCGCGCGCTCGGGTTAAAATAAACAAATGGATCGCGGGCGAGTTACGGTAGGTTGAGGCGGCGAGCGCGGCCGTTCAACTGGGTATTGGGATGGCGGCCTTGGGCACGTGAGCGGTTAATGTAAGCGTCTTGAGGGATTCGATCATACCCAGAATTAGCTTGAATCGGCCTTACTATCACATATACCTATTTATAAACTTTAGTTTCCTTACGGTGCTTTTCTTCACCTTGAGAACGCTAAACGGACATAATTCATATAATAATTTGCCCAACATAATGTGAATGGTAATTGGTACTATTTATTAATAACTACATACTATTTGAACATCTGTTTTTATAAGTATAAAAGCGCTTCTATCAATCGATCTTTTTAATAATTATTTTATTTTGAGAGAGACAGACGGAAGCTCGCTATGAAGTTCAATTCTCGTTTATTAAAATATTAACTGTAGGTATTATTTTAGCCCTTTATAAAAATAGAGAAAACTTTACATTTATTGCCATCCTCATGTAATTAATGGGTTTCTTAAACGAGCTCTCTCCTCCACAGAATACCGCGAATGTTTGTAGCAATTGCTTTGCTAAACTCGCCAGTAAATGTAAATTACTTTAACTAAGTCATAATATGCCAAATTAAAAAAAATCCCAATCAATCAGAATCCAACATGGTCGAACATGCGCCACGAGCTGTCTCCGATGTTCACGTCGGCGCGGCTGAAGATGCTCACCAAGCTGATGAACATCAACGCCCAGGAGCTGGTCCGCAGGGTACAGGACCACTACATCGACAATAACCTTCCGGTCAACCTCAAGGTAATACTACTACAGCCATGTTTGTACACTACAGGAATAACACCATCATCTTCTTCTTTGTCTTCATCATTCAACCGCAAGACGTCCACTGCTGAACAAGCGATCGGTTCGGCGCTGCCGGTATCCAGCTCCTTGCGACCTCAACGGTTCATCTTGTAGAGGTTCTGCTTCCGTACGCAATTGCCAGGAATAAAGCCTTTTCCTTGAAAATAAGCTGTTCTTGTTATTTAGAAGCTTAGATCGTACAAGCCACTTCAAAATAACAAAACGAGTAAACGCGTTTCAACATTATCACAGAATATTAGACGATCCCACTGCCATTTTTTTAACTTGTAATATTATTACCAAAATCCACTTCAGTATTCCTTTATGTCTGTAGGTAATGAATATAATAATGATGACGCGCACGTAAGTATTGGATTTCCGTTAAATAAGCTTCATTATCTTTTTGTTCAAACAAAGCTTGGAATAGCAATTAAATAAGGGAGAATCAAATTTCAACTTAATGATTTTGAATATTGCTGTCGGCCCGCTTAGAATGAACGTGTTGCAATCGGTCGCACATTCAGATTTTTGAGATACCCGCTGCTCTTACCGAAAATTCTGGCTACAAAATAGTCCACGCGCAATAATTTCCTAAAGGTATCAGACCTATTTATTTTATTATATTATTACTTGTCTTTTGTGTTGTTTATGTACCTATTTCTCTGTTATGTATCTTTTGTTAATTCTGTGTGTTTGCTTGTGTAATTTGTATGTTCTCTCTCACTCTTTTTGATTTATGTTTGTGCTGCCTGTGTTTTGTGTGCCAATAAAGTTTTAATCTATCTATCTATCTATTTACTTTGTCTGTAGGAACTATTCACAATGTACACGTCAGACACGGTGGGTTTCACTGTATTTGGTCTGCGCGTGAGTTCGTTGAGCGGGCGCGACTCGCCCCTCTGGACCATCACCAGCCACATGGTCAAGTGGACCTTCGCCCGCGGGTTCGAGTTCCACTGCATCTTTTTCTTACCTTTCATTGCCAAATTTATGAGGTAAGAATTTCAAAGTGTCATCATTTTATCCAAATCATTTGCGTAGTCTCATATAGCTAAAAGTTGAATTTGGGCCCGATTCTACACATTACGCATTACGCTCTGACTTAAATTTAAAAACCATATTTTGTCCCTTTCACGTTCTTAAGAATGAAAAGGGACAGGTGATTATCAACTAAAATTTAGAGACGTCAAACATCGCTTTTATGCGTAGTTCGCATTAGTTTAGACAGCTTGTAAAAACATCCCATTTAAAATTTGAGATTTTAGCCCGTTGTTTTTAATTATAGAAACTATTTCAAACGTGTATGTATAGTAAAATAATTTTATTTTAATGAAGAAATAAGAGCATTTGAAATATCAGCAAAAATAAAATTTCTAACGCTAAAATCAATATAATATACGTGAACTGCTTTTATGCTATGAGGTTAATCCCGTTTTGGGGCGAGGGCACATTAATATGTTTTTTAACTTTTGCTCGTAGCGACTTACCTCGCCATCGCCACTTATTCACAAATATAGAGCAGAGCTTTGCCCCGGTATAAACTTACAAATATTCGCTTCTATTTCAGACTGAAATTGTTCTCGGCGAGAGCCACGGAGTACATCAAACAATTGTTCTGGAATGTTGTGAAGGAACGGCAAACTTCTAAAACAACAAACGACAAGGATTTGGTTAACCATTTACTAAAATTAAAAGAAAATTTGAAACTCCCCGCCGAGGCGGACTCGCGTAAGTGGGGTCTCTCTTACATTTCCATTTTCATCATATTAAATATCATTTTATACACGGCTGAAGAATATATTATGCTCTAACTAAAAACAGAAAGTAAAAATAAGAGAAAATAGAATGTAAGTTGCATAAATCTAAAATATTAATTTTTTTGAAGTAATATATTATTTAATAATCATTTTTCAGTATATGTAGATACATTTATAATATTCTCGAAGAATATTAACCTAGATAGATACCCTTCCTTCACAGACAAGCGGATCATTGTCGCTACTCTCATATATTATCTATCTATACCATATTTAATATAGTGTTTGGTGCAGCGATGATTCACGCGTATTGAGTTTTTACGCGTAGTTTTTCCCGTGGGAATGAGGAATTTTCCCGCGGTAAAAGGTAGCCTATGTTACTCCTCAAAGTTTATTCTATCTTTATACCAAGTTTCAGAGTAGTTCTTACTTTTTCATGTCCAGAGCTGGCCGATAACCTGATGCTGGCACAAGCAGCAGTGTTCATCTTCGGATCGGTAGATACGTCTTCCACGACACTCAGCTATTGTTTGCATGAGCTCGCACACCATCCTGAAGTTCAGGTAAGCCTATTTCATAACTCGTCATAATTAAACATATTTTGAAGCCATCATCACAATTTTCAATTTTTAACAGTTGTAAATTCTTGGCACCCACAGTTGCTTTTAAAGTTCAAAGTAACTGCAAGGCATTATCCTATGAATTTACTCCTCACAGACTTGGTTACTGCAACCAGAGACCTTACCAACATTTAAAAGAAATATTTTTCTAAAGCGAAAAGCCCGCTTACAGAAAAAAGCTTTTAATTGCCTCAGACAAAACGTCGGGCAAATGTAATTTATGCGAAGCCAAGACCTCCACCGCAGATCGCACCGACCCATTTAATGAAACTTTATTTTCTCTTCAAGGGCTTATTTTATTACAACTAAGATAACTAACAAGATCAAAAATACTTTTAACGTTTTGTTCTTGTCCGAATTTCGTTTTTTCCGAAATGTCGACTCTTTTCTTGAAGGACAAACTTTTTGAAGAAGTCAACGAGGCAGTGAAGCTGAGAGGAACGGAAGTTTTGGAGTACGATGATTTAATGGAACTCAAGTATCTATCCGCTTGCCTTTATGGTACGTTACATTTCAATTCAGAAACTTTCAAATATTTCTTCAGATTTTTTAGGTAAATGTCTAACGATAATTGCGTACATCTATTTTCAAGGCAATCTCAATATTTATTTTTATTCCTTGCATACATTTTTACTGAATAGGTAGATACCTGTTTAGTACACTCTAAAAAATTTATACAAAGCTGCAACCGTTTAAAAATCCTGACATTTAAACTTAAAATTATGACCAATGACCAATATATATTTTTTCTGATTTTACAAAATCTTTCTCAACCATGCTATGATCGCCTCTATGGAATTAGTTTTATTTGATGACACTTAATCTTTAATTTGTCTTTTTTTTTCAGAAACATTGCGCAAACACCCTCCTTTGCCGTATTTGGACAGAAAATGCAATAATCCGTTTTCCTTGGAGGGGGTGGAGGTAGAGCGGGGGGTGCCGGTCCTGGTGAACGTGATGGCCATCCACCACGACCCTCGCCACTGGCCAGACCCCGAGACCTGGGACCCTGAACGCCCTGGGGCCACCACCGACAATGATAATGTGGACTACACCTTCCTACCCTTCGGAGACGGACCGCGGTTTTGCATTGGTGGGTTTTGAAATTTTATGAGACGTCTCAGCATTCGGTTTTCAATCTGAACTGCAATGCTTCTGGCTTGAATCCTTGCCCAAACCTGATAAAAAATAGTAGAGTTTGATAGTGATAGTAGATTTCGAAATTAGCCTGAACTGTAAAATATACTCCCGATATTTAAAAAAATATATTTACAAGATTGATGATCTGAAACTGAACCGCAAAATACGCGATAAATCCCTTTAGGCGATGTTGGTCAATTTCTCAGATAGTCAATTTAGATCTTCACTGTCATATAGTAAACGATGTCAATAAAAAATCGTAAATAGAGGCTAACTGTTTCGTTCGATGTTGTAAAAACGTTACTTCTGTTGGTAGCCTTCATAAAAACCATTCTTTGTATCGTAGTTCCAAAGAAAACAGCATTCTAAAAACGTGGAGCCGTCGCTTCGTGCATCCGGTATTTCAGGCGAAATGAACGGAAAATAGATCAATAGTCGGTCGTATATTCTGTAGTATAAATAGAACAGTTTTTCATGAAACTAGGAATTTATTTACTTACTGTAGAACTTTGCTAACTAGCTAAAAATAATCAAGCTGAATTCACGTCGAACGTTTTATGTTAATTTATGGCATCACTAATCCACATATAACAAACGTTGTGTTGTATCATAAATTATTTATAATTTATAACTAAATAGCTAAATACTGTTAAAAAACAGCAGGGACTCTAAGCATATTTTAGTATATTTTAATCCTATACACTCGTAGTAATACGCACCAAATTTCATTAATATCCGTTGAACGGACCCGGAACCGATTACAAAAAACATCAAATCCCTACGCGCCACAAAGCTCATGTTTGCATAAATCTATTTCAGGGACTCTATGTAAATATCAGTCCTATATATTCGTCTTTTGTTTCAGGCAAACGCTACGGCATGATGCAAATGCGCGCCGCGCTCTCTCAGCTGATCTACAAATATAAACTGCAGCCCGGCCCAGCGCCCTACAAAGTGGAACCTGACCCTTACGCGGTCTTATTAGCACCTAAAGACGGCGGTTGCGTCAAATTTATCCCCCGCAATGCATAATTTTTCAGCTGTAACCATAATATTGCTATGATTGTTGATTTCTTGTGGCAGAAGCCGCGCGACATCGTAGGGGCATGTCCGGACGGAACGTTGTTCCATTCCAGCCAGTATTTCATGTTTGGACACGTAATGACGGACAGTAGAGTAAATTTAACCTTGAAATTCTAGAGATTCCTATATTTTTTATATTATGTAAATTCCTCATGTAGCTGTACATTTTGTCTGTATTTTTTTCTGACGTTTATCATATTTTGATGAATCTTATTAAATATTTAATTATAATACTTTGTTTACCTCATTTGTATCAGTCTTATCTTCGCTTTAGTTTCAAAACCTTACTTATTTGTGTTTAACAAACTGCCAAAGTGATAAGCAAAACATATTGTGCTTCAATTATTCATCAAATTATTTTAAAAGCTTTTTACTAGACTAATTCAGTTTTATAGAAATTCGGTCTACCAATTATTCTGAAAAACTAAATTTGATTTTAGAATGAAGCGGTAAAAATAACAATTTGATTTCAGAGTGAAACGTTAGTGGTGTTCTTACGTACAATACCTAATGTTCAGAAGTAATCGACTGTAGAGTCTGTTCGGAATGGAAGTAAATGGTCTTAACGAAAAATTTTCTTTTCTTTTTTAATCCCCGACGAAAAAGAGGGGCGTTATAAGTTTGACGTGTGTCTGTCTGTGGCATCGTAGCTCCGAAACGGATGCTCCGATTTTGAACTAGATTTTTTTTTGTTTGCAAGGTGCCACAATCGAAAATGTTCTTAGCTATGAACCAAGAGAATATCTTTAGCCATTTGAAGATAATCAGCTCATTTCTAGTTATTGAAAGGATCAAGTAACGGTATAAGGCGGGTGTTTTTTACATTTTTAATTTAATTTTATTGTAATTTTAAGTATATCATTTTCTAATCATAAGAAGGAGGCATTATCAATGATTTAATTCAGTTATTGACACATTCGTACCACCACCGTGAAGTTAAATTAAGCGTATCGCGATTATCTTTTTACTCATGACTGCTAGAATTAGAATTAATCGAAGTGTCTTTAGTAACAAATTGATTGCATCTCTGAAGATTTACGATCCATTACTTAAACAAAGCAAGGGATCTCCCAAAGAAATTAAACAGATTGAAAAAAGGCACACCCTATTTGTGTAAAAGCATCTGTCGGCAGATTCGACGGGATGAGTCAGGAATTAAAATACTCGTAAAAGCTTTTCAGCGCTGTCCCGAGCTGGATGAGAAAAGCGTAAAAACAAATACAAAAAGTGTTTATTACATTCAAGTGGAAATAAGCAGCAAGCCACTGAAACACTGTTTCGAACTGCTGCGAATCATTCTGAGGGTGGAACACGGAAAATTTCACCCTCTGTACTTTTGTAGTATGTTCCGAGGGGCTAAGTAATTGTAAAAAATGCTAGTTTCAGTTCAGTTCAGTACAGACATCAGATATTTTTCTTTTACTGTATGTAATTTGTCTTGTTAATTACAACGTATAGATCAAATCTAAAGTTTCTTCTTTTTAAGTTGGTATTTTATTATATATTAAATCTACAATCAAGTCATATCTGTTTAGGTTCTTAAATGTTACCCTGCTCTTTGGTAGCGAAATTCATCACTTGATTTTACCCGTCAATAGGTCAAAAAAATTGTATTAAAAATTCAAACAGTTCCACGGTTCTAAGAATTAGGGTCTACTGCACAGTGATCTCTGTGCCACAGGACATTATAATGTACACAAGCAAAATTCATATGTCAGGTGCATTATACAAGAGAAAAATTGGGCTGTAGCATACCGGCTTTTAATTAGCCGTTTAATCTCTAGCGCCTATCGACAAGGAGTGCTAAGGTTTTGGCACGTTTATATCTTCCTTTAAGTAACTATGCGACCTACATTGCTATTGCAGTATTAATTTGCAAGCAGAAGTTTATTCCAGACAGCAATTTATTTCGAATAAGTCACTGAATTTGGGTAGGTATGATAAGCTATTCAGGCGCACCCGTAACCGACGGACATACATCAGCAGATAGAGTGTAGCCCTGTCGCCCGTATCGCTTCGAGATACGAATCGACAAGACCCTATCCGTGGTGGTTAGGGTAGCCGCATCTAGTTCGTATATCCATTTATTCATTCGCCAAGAATTTCTCGTTGTACAACATGGATCTAATCTAATTTAAAAAATATCTGGCTTATTATAAATAAGCAAAAATCCGAAACAAGTATTAATTTGATAAAGAATAAGAATAGAACTCGTATTTGAAAGCGTTCCTTGATTTTGAGAATTACATTTATTTGTAAATAATTATGTAGAAAATTTGGTTGGTATCAAATAAATTATCACAAAACCCGATTGGTGATAAATACTCGCGTTTTTTTTTTGTTATCTTATCAGCTTTTCATTATTCGTGCCACTCTCGATAAACTCAAAATATGCTGTTTACAAAATATCTAACAAATCACTCAATTTAAATTAAAAATCCATGACATGACGCGCTCAAATATTTGCTTACCATAACTAAGAGCTTTTTTGTAGTCTCTACAATACTAAACCTATACCATTGACTACGGCGACCTTTTCATCTCACCAAATCATTTACTATACTTACAAAGAAAGCGGACCGTCTCTACTTCAAAATTAGCTCAAACGAGGTCAGAACCCGTTATGAAAACCGAATAAACAAATATAAAAGCTCAAGAATAATTTAACTTCGTAGCATCCCAAAAATCCGCTTAATTTCGGAGCTCGTAAACATCGCGGATCACGCAATAACCTCGCAAAAAGGGGTTTTAAGTATTCGTTGCTATGAAAAAATAAGAGGTCGAGAGGCGAGCCCTAAGGCACCTAAGGGATATTTGTATATACAGGGTGTAAGTGACTTGCTCAGCCAACAATTAGCATACCAGCTTCATGTTAGTTAGTCTGCAGCGCCTATCGATAAGGCGTGCCAACTGCCAACATTGTGGCACGTTTGTAACATCTTTTTAAAAGCGAATAATTGAAACTACATTGCTGGACATGTTAAGTCATCAACGGTCTTCAGCAACTTTTCCAAGCTCCAGCAAACTTTACAAAACAGTCTTTTTTTTTTTTTTTTACTTGACCTATGCTTGTGTCGAAAAGGTACGACAAATCAAGCTTCACCGGACTTGAACAAAACAGTCATTTAAATAGGACAATTTGTATAAAGAAGACTAAATTCATTTCGAGAAAAGTTTCTTATTTCTTTGGGAAAGTTGATCAGATCCGTTGACTGATTATTTCTTTTTAGTTTTCAGCTAACCCGTCACTTAAACCCTGTGGGTAGTAAGTACTGTTATACACCGTAAAATTTTACTGGTTGTTTATCCGCAAAATAAATTGTGAAATTTAACTGGTTGTTTATATTACCTCAACATAGTGGTTGCTACTTTCCCTAAGGAACATGGGTTGAAATGACATGTCGAATTTAAATTTTGATATTTCAACCTATGTTCCTCAGGAAAAGTTGTTCAGTTTCATATGTACTACCACTATGTTGAGGTAACCAGTTAAATTTCACGGCTGTATACTTCTGTGACCCTGTATATATTTCACTTGGCAAGTAAGAAGAATATGAATCGCGAACTTACCTATCATTGACGAAACGTCTTTGATGTCTTTGATGTCAAAGACTGTTTTAATGATAGAGGACATCTAACGTCGAAGTTACAAAAGGAGTTTCATCTCAAGTAAACCAAAGGCTTGAAGGGATCGGATTGATGAAATAAAACCAGTGAATAGAACTTTGTTGATACCTTAAATATTGTAACTTTAAACGGCTGAGCAAAGTGAATGTGGAAAGGTAGGTATTCGTATTACTTATAATCTCGCAATAACCTGAAATGTCTTAAGTTAAACCTCTTTACACTAAGATATCAGAATTCAAGACATAGAAAATAATTATCGGTTTAATCAAATAAAAATAAATTAATACAATCTTTAAACACCGTTCACAAACTATTAATGAGGTTGGTTATTGATAACCACACGAAAAAGAAGATTAAAAACTTCATATAAAAAATCTTTACAAACGTCGATTGATGTCGCAGCACATTATAGTCATTAGGTATACCCCAGCTTTATTTTTCCTTATGAACTTTAGTCACCTAAATCCTTTTCATGTAGGTACTACCTCCTTGTTTCTTGACTTAAATGCTCTTGGGAAACATAAACTGTTTTTAACCGACAAAAAACGGAGGAGGTTCTCAAGAATATTATTTTTATGAACTTATAACCATGCATAACTTTTTACAGAGTATTTCGATTTCGATTTTTTTTATTGGAAAGGGTCTTCGAAGTTGGGATAACATAAATTTGGAAAAAGAAATCTAACGCAAAAACTAAGAAAACAGGGAACGACTAAATATATATTTTCCCTTGGGAACGATATACATTATTCCCGCTGTAAAAGGCAGCGTATATCCTTCTCCAAGGTCTATTCTATTTCTGTACCAAGTTTCATTACAATCGTTTGAATGGTTTTGGCGTGAAAGCGAAACAAACAATCTCATGATGGAGTCGGAAGTTAGTCATTAGAATTTTGTATTGGAAAATGCCTTGAGTAGATTTTTGCTTATCAGTCTTTTCGGCGGTTAAATTTTTTGTTATAAAGGCTTGTTATAATATTACAAGCTAATTAACCCAGCCTCCCTCTTAATTCTCGCTTCTACTTTTCCAGAACTTATATTTTCTTACCAAAAAAAGTTTAAAGTTAATTCATATATTTTTATTTTCATAAAAAAATAATTTAAACCAACTTTCAGAATTCGTCTTCGCGATGAGCAATAACTAATGTTATTTACAAACATTTTCTTTAAATATGTAAAAGCCTTACTTAAAATATTTACATTTTTTCAATCACGTTGGCTTCAAATTTAATTCGGAAGTTAAGAATCAGTTGTCAGAAAAGACTTAGCGAATTAAAGAAAATCTCGTGAAAATTACTTTCAAAAAGAAAGCGAAGAAAGTGAACTTTGTTATCAAAATATGCGATTAAACTTTCAAGTCGGAGGGAATTTATTAAACGGTGTTTGGAGGCCTATCCTGAATTCTGGCATAAGTTTGCAGGAACGGAGCGGGTTTGATTTGAGAGTTGGAGGGGGGCGGGACGGTGCACCAACCCCGGCGGAGTTCCCGATCTAGACGACCTTGCCAGCACATTTAAATTGTGCCATTATGAGAGACTTCCATGGTGATTAGACATCTATGACCGTTGATCATGTAAGTTAGATTAGATAGGTAACTGTGAACATATCAAACAACTTCTGAAAAATAAGATTATTGCTACGATGCGACGTTATCGGCACTATTTAATTTAGGTACTATCATTCTATTACGTCTTTCGGCTGAGATGATGATGATGATGATGATTTTTTACGTGATATGTGTAAGTGGACTATTTTCTAATAAAACAATTATTTAGCTATACTTTTACTTCATAACTATAACTAAATATAATTTCAAGATAATCGATTTGAACCACCATACTCGTTTTTTATCATTGTCGCCGAGAGTATCTTCATCGATGGTCTGGAATCTTCATTTATTAAGGTGAACAGTCTCTACACGACAATATTTTGATATCACGTTAATTATAAGCCCTTTTCATCGGTGGGTCTGGCAACCCAATTTCAGCCCGGTTCAGCCAGTCTACGGCGGGAGAAGTACGGAGCGCCCGCTCGCTGCCCGTGAAGCCAGCGCAACCGCGGTTACGATACTCGTACCTCCAAAATGTTGTAGAACTCACAATTCGTCCCTCCGATAAACATTTCCACTGTGTCAATTGTTCTACTCATAAATTAAAATGAAATGTGTGCAATTGTTTTAGGACGTTTGCGTGCATAACGGCTGCACGGTGAGTTTGGAATGACATGTAAATCGCAGCGAGCCTAGGCTCACTCGTGCTGGCCTAAAACTGTTCTTGAATGAAAATGCTCAATTTTAAATAGATTTAACTAGTTAACGCAACACTGTACTAGAGTTTATTTTTAGTGATGATAGATACGAGCTTGCATGACTAACTATATTGAAGTATTTTTAGAACTTAATTCTTTTTGGGAATCGCAATGCTTCGAATACTATGTGTACTCGTAAAGGATTTTTAGAAATGTGTGGGCTTCCTAGTGAACCTTTTTTATTGTATCGTCTATGTGATAGTTACGTGATTTTGCCGAGAGGCTATTTTTGTCAGTCGTGGGTATAGCCTTTTAACTGATATAATTTTTTCAGTCTCCGTGTATAGAAACATTATAATCGTCCAGTAATTTGTGGATTTATGACCATATCCATGACATTTTCCAAGACGTGATTTTGATAAGATATTTATTTCACAAGTAAATATAATTTAATTAAGAGTAGGTTCAAATCCCTCTTTCCGAATAAACCGATTTTCCCAATTAATTTATTTTAGTTCATTGACATACCTACTTAGAAAATATTTGCAGGCCCAACGCAATATATTCTTTACTATAATTTTTTTTACAAACTATAAAACTCATGAGACATGATAGTACGAGACGTGAAATTAGTACGGCCCCGCCTAGTTGGTAGGACGTCTGCCTTCGTAGCACAGGGTAACAAGCAACGGGTTCGATTCCCGCCCAGGGCAAACATTCGTGTGAAGAGCACTTGTGTTTGCCTTGTGTCTAGATGTCTATCAGTTGTCTGTGGAGTCAGAAGGCCGTGTGTGAGATGTACCAACATATTTATTTATTTATTAGTACAAAGTCCGCCTAAACGGGCAGGAATAAAAAAACTAATGGTCTCAAATTCTTAGTCAAGCGCAGATTTAAGCCCATCACACACGTAGCTGCAATTAATATTAATAAGCCCCGCTAAAACAATTGTATACCTACCTCAACACTACAACGGGAGCTATATTGAAATATATATTGTCGTCCTTTTCGTATAGGTCGTAAAATGTCTTGCTGTAATATATATTATAGCTACGTATATGGTAAGCTTTAATGCTTTTCCACAAGAATAGCGCTTCTCCCAAGAGGCACGTCAGATTTCTCTTGGACCTTACTTATACCATTAAGATATTAACGTACTAGCTCAAGTCTTATAAGGGCTAAGCTAATAGCTCTCTTCAACGGAGCGAGGAACTTGAACAAAAAGGGACTCGATTTATTTCCGTCCCATTCCACTCATTAATCTAATTATTCCTTCATAAAACTTATATCAGTTATACCTTTCTTAAAATTAAAACCGTTCTGAAATATTCAAATTGGCAGGTACCTAATCAGAAAGTCTCATGAATTATTCATCAGCCTGATAGCACCAAATATTTGGTTTTATTGGCTATAAAATAAATGGAGAAACTTTTTAATGATAAATCATTATTGCTTGCAATTGCCCCAAGTTTGAGATAAGAAATGGTCGGTGTTGGAATTTCGCATTCAATTTTACCATTAGATGAAGACGCGTCGTTGGTAAATATAATCAATAAAAATTGCAAAGAAAAGAGGTTATTTATGAGACTGATTTAATACGCCAGTAAAGTATGCATATATCTCTTCCTAGGTAAATATTTTTTTGCCGGTACATAGGTGAAATAAAGCTCTATTAAGGCGGGGCCGCTACTTCTTTAGATAATTATATGACTAGACCTGTTTAGTTGTCAAAGCAGTATAAAGAGTGCGTATGCGTTGTAAGTTGTAAGTATAGCTACCTAGTACAATTATTTATTCTGTGGTATACCTTAATTTTTTAGGCCCTAAACTAGCATCTTTCTCATCTCACTAAAATAACAATACTCGTAACAAATGCAAAAACGCCTGCTGTATGTTTGTTCCGTTTTCATGCCTAAATAAATGAAATATTTTAATTACGGATACCGTGGATTTACACATAGGCAATTTTTTTATTGCGTTAGAATTGACGGCCCCGTAGCTTAGTTGGTAAATAGTGCGTCTGCTTTCGAAACACAGGGTAGCGGTTTCGAATCCCGGCCAGGGCAAACATTCGTGCTCATCACACGACACCTGTTGTGTTTGCTTTTTGTCTGGATGTTGTTTATTTATATATTATGTATCTATCTATATCAGCTGTCTCACATCCATATTATGGATTCCATAATACAGGCTCTGCCTAGCTTGAGGTTAGATGGCCGTGTGTGAGATGTCCCCATATTTATTTATTTATTGTTTACATAGTTCACCTATGTGCATTTATTAATGATTTGGTGTGAGTGCGCCATATTTCGAAGCATTTGCATACACCACTATCACGGGACAACTGATAGTCGTCCAACAACCGAGAAAGTAAAAATTATATAAATATATACAATTGTTCATTACCACGAGAAAATAATAACAATTAATAATTTGAGTACCTATCAGTGACAAGTGGATTAAATCTCTCGGTGTGAGATCTCGCTATAAATCATGTTCGCGGCGCGCCGAGCGAGTTCGCGAACCAATGCGGCTGATAAGATAAATTACCTTTGGGATATTCGAGAGTATAAAGAAACTGAAAGTGATCGTTCCAGCTACTTTAACTTTGATACCCCTAAGCCGCCAACATGTTTAGATATGAATATTTTAGAGCATTACATGCTTACATGTAATTGATCATGATCAATTTAATAATGTTAAAACTTTTTTATATATCTTTTAAAGTGCAATGATAAATTTCAATGTTGAGAAATAATTTTATTGCTGGAGCTTTTATTGCTCTAGAGCATGTGATTATTTTAATTTGAAATAAAATTCCATTACAACACGGATTCAACAATAACCCTGCGACTTTCCTACGACAGATATATAAAATTTCCCAGGTCATACTTTAGTGCTCTTTCTCACAAAATATTATTAACAATATAAAAGAAAGAGACATCACTCATGTTAATGTGTTTCCTAAGTGATCGATCCGTTATCTGCCGAGTTCAATAAAGTTTCCGTTAAGAATTATTTTCGTGACAGTGATAAATCTGTTGTGGAATAATAATCCTAGTATAATGACAATATCCTTCAGCCTATAACAGTCCACTGCTGTAATTCTAGCATGAAACACTGTGACTAGCGATAATCCGACATTTATTTGTCAAAAGGCTGCGAGAAACTCTCAACATTGGAATATCCTCCAACAGGATACGAGTAAAGGCATGAGAAAGCTAGGCTCCCTTGGAAGGGAGGTGCTGCATATTCCCCATGCTTGGCAGGCAGGTTGGCTTGCACAGTTCTTATGTCCATTGGATAGGGAACAGTATCGCAGCAAACATGTTCAGTCACTCAACCGTACTCGTTTAAATCACAGTTTGTACTGACTGCTAACTATATTTCATACAGTTTCAAACGCTATTGTCTATGTATTGTCTATCAATAGTTCTCGTATGTACATTGGACATATACACAACTAGCTTTCCGCTCCGCGGTTCCGCCTACACTAACATTTTTCCCGTTAGAATGAGGGAATTCCTCGCTGTAAAACGTAGCCTGTTTTTATGATGTGGAAGCTAAAAGCTGTAATTTTTAATTAAAATCCATTCAGTAGTTTTTGCGTGGTAATAAATATCCATCTATAGATCCATTTATCCTCACAAACTTTCGCGTTTATAATATTAGTAGGATTAAGCAATATTAGAAAGGGTGGCACTCTGTAAATCGCAGCGTTTACAAATAAATGATGACCGCTATTAATAAAGTGCTACAACAAATTAGCAGGGAAACCGAATTGGGGAACACAAATTTTGTGGGCTCGAGTCTAATTGTTGCGCAAAACAATTTTAACTGGAACTTAGATCATCAATTAGCCGCCTTTCCAATTAATATTAATTGTTTTCCGAATTTTATAAGTATTACCTTTTTTCAATACTTTATACCCAGGTCTCGGGCTTAATTACTTTAATATTGACTTGTATAAGGATGACTGGCACTTTTATTTCCGTGATATATTTTATTTGTTTCTTATTCAGTTCCTACAATAAAAAGATCTAAGCAATTAGCCACTCGTCATAATATGTACTTACAATGACTTTTTATCTTTGTTAAAATCTTTGTTATTATCGTCCTGTAAATCTATCTTTATTTGTCGACTGGTCCCGACTTAGAACCCTTTTCATCCTGTGGGCTGTGGGTGTCTGCATGTGGCGGCTTAATACTGAAAGGACCTGCTCAGTATTGCTCAGTCAATGATTTTGAGCAACTTTCATCGAAAAACGAAAAATAATAATTTTGGTCGGACAGTTTGTAAGAAGGATTTTTTTTTTCAGTTTTTGCTTAGCCGCCACTTACACCCTACAGCAGCGTCAAGTATGCAAATAACCCCTTACTGATATATAGTAGAACAGGCTTGTGTCCCTCGATAGGGCGAAAACTATTATGTTGCCTAATGAGATACAACATTATGCTTGCTTGCTTATCGTGTGTGTTTGTGAGGTTAACACCTCACAAAACTGGTGACAGTATTAATGAACCGCCATCTTCTGACTTGGCTTGTATAACAAATACGTCCGTTGATAGTAGCTTTACACCGTTTATTACACACCTTCCGAAGCACGGAATCATCTTTCTTTTCGGACAATTAATTATTTAGCCTGCAACTGGGGAAAGTCACACAAGAATAATAATAATAAATGGGCACAATCATAATTAATAATGTGATATTTATTTGATAAGAATAAATTATTATTGCTCGACAAGTGCCCCACGGGGATTTGAACCCGGAACCTCCGTAACGTCCGGCGAGTTTTTGACCGCTCGACCAAGGAGGACGTTGGGACTGATAATGAAATGTATGTAATGTATCTAGAGCGCGAAGATGTCGGGGAGTTCAACGACCCGCGAGCCGCTGGGGCTGCTGCAGCGGCTGACCAGCCCCGCCGTCCCCAGCACCACTCCCACCAGCCACGCCAAGCCTGGGGCCAACGGGAAACGACCCACGCCCATCATCATCTACCCCACAGGTAAATACACCACCGCTTCGTTACAGCCCATCCCTATAAAGATGAGCGCACAATATTTTAGGAGATAAACCTACACATTAATATTCTTTTCCTTAAGGAACATATCTGAAATATGAAAAAACTGATCAGAAAAAACACGACATGTCTATTAATTAGAAAATTTTACCATTACTCTGCGTAATTTTGACTAATGAATGACATTACAGTACTGTTCATGTAGTTGTAGTAGTATAAGCACAGAAGAAAATAATAGTACCTACTAAACTAACTCGTACAGAAAGGACACCCCCGCGCTAAAATGAGTTCCCCGCTGTTCCCCGCCCGATATAGCCCCCCACGCACCGCACCCCGCAGGCGCCGAGGGACTCCGCCGAAGGTGTTCGGTGGTGTTTTACATAGATAGCGTGGTATAAGTATGTGGGTGTAGCGACCGCGCACAGAAATAATGACTAAAGTAAAATTGACAGGCGCGGTGATGTGATCAGCTGATTAGTCTTTTTTTTTCATGTTTCAGCCTATGTTCCTTGGGGAAAACGATTCATTTTCATAGATAGGTTCCTCCCGTAAATTATTGCGCGTTAATAAATTAACGCCTAGTATGCCCCCACCGAAGGACCCGAGCCTGCCATGTAATCAGGTGAATAGGCTAAGTGCGGGTTGGTCAACTTCACACACACTCTTTGAATTACATCGCATACACCCTTAGTATATTAGGTACTTACTTATAATTATTATGAATTCGAAAATCGAAAATACGCGCCCAGGCTTCAACCCGCGAACTTTCGAATAGAAGTTAACGGCCCTAGCCACTCGGCTACTGAGTCTAAGGCAAAAAAAAGAAAAGCGAATTATCATACAAAGTGACCGGTCACAGACTGAAGTTATGAAAAGTTGAATTATAGTTTAGAGATTTCAAGTTTAATTTTTCAACCTATGTTTTTAGGGAAAGTTATTAAGTTTCACATACCACTATGTTGTGGAAAGACACCCAGTTAAATTGCACGGTGTAAAGATAAATACAAACTTATATAAATAAATAACATCCAAACACAAGTGCTCTTTATCTTTTATAGGTATATGTAGGTAAATTTTAAATATTTGGTATTTTTAATAATTTCTGTTGTATGTTACACTGCACAACTACGGCCTGCTCATTTGAGTGTCCTTTACCCTAAGGTTGTCTGGTAGAGATCGCTGCAAGCGATAAGACCGCCTTTGCACATTATGTTCTCCAGTGTTGTTTTTTATGTTAGCTATTTTTTGTGTGTAATAAAGTGTTTTTACTTACTTACTTACTTACTCTTTTTTTTTATTGACCTATGCTTGTGTCGAAGAAATACGAGCTTAAATAAATCAAGCTTCACCGGACTTGCGGGGGAGTGGAAGACTACCCCAAAACACAAGTGCTCATCTCACGAATGTCTGCCCTGGGTGGGATTCGAACCCGTGACCCTGTGCTTCGAAGGTAGATATCAACTAGGCTACGGGCCGTCCATGATGTTTCCTTGGAGTAACCAAAGTGTTGTTTGCTGCAGTGACCCCCGAGTCGATAGTGGTGCCGATAGTGTCCTGCATATTCGGGTTCCCACTGCTCGCCCTCACTGTCATCTGCTGCCTTCGACGGAGAGCCAAACTGGCCAGGTTAGTGGATTTATAACAATAACTAGCCATACCTACCCAAAAAAGGCACATTAGGGTTGGACCACATCTGGCAGCACGGAATCGCCTTTTTCCGTCGCCTCGCCATAATGCGATCGCCTCGAGGATTCCGCCGCGTGCTATCGCATTATGCTTTCTGTCTCGGTCTAGCAAATGGCAGTTCTAAGCGACAGAAAGAGAAAGGGCGACGGAAAAAGGCGATTCCGTGCTGCCAGATGTAGTTCAACCCTTAGACGTCGAGTTGCGGAAATCAGCCCGTTCGTTCTTACCATTACCATTCTTACCATAACAATAACTAGCTTTCTGCCCCGTGCACCATGGTTTTACCATTAAATTATCCTTATTTCTAGTTTATTGGGATTTTTTACTGAAAACCCTGTAAATTATGTAAGTGCATACAAAATTACCTTACTAACAAAATTATTGAGAAAAAAATCCTAACTCTAGTCATACATTTAGGTGCATAAGATAAAATATTGGAACGACTCAAAGCTATCAAATCGAATTTCATATTATATAGGCCATATTTCACAAAAACTTGAATTCGAACAGCAAGATGACACGAAATGATCGGTAACAAACTTTCATTGTATGTATAATATCCATTATGCAGTATATTGTAAATTATGTAAATGTACGTACAATCACGTACATAGGTCCAGTTATATCGCATGCTTCTATACTTTGAATTAACTTTTTTCCAAAAGTATTCGGGAAATTCTCATTAATCGTGTTTGTGTTTTACAAAAAGCCCGCCCGAGGTTTTTTTTACAAAAAGCTTCTTTTTCTTGAAAATTTATAGTTTGAGTAACTTACAGAAATCTTTACATTACTGAATTTTGATTTCACTTTTAAATAAATATTCAGGAAATATAATGGAAAGTAAAATATTGATTACTGTACACTGTATTCATAACATACAAAAATAAAAATAACAAGCCTTTAATAAAAAAGTTATTAGTATAAAAACACGTGATATAACCTGCATCTATAAAATTGTAGGTAGGTACTGCACATTCAGAATGTTACGAGCAAATTTTCTCGGTACAATCTAATACTGCGAGGGCAGTTAAGTGCTAGGCGTTCATCGAATTGCTCGTTCTAGTATGCAATTGGAATTTTCCTATATAAATATCTCATATTAACATTTAAAAGAAGAAGAATTACATTCATAAATACACGCCTTGATCCCCAGCGGAGTAAACAGAGCCTTAGTTAGCTCACAGGAAGCCATATTACGTACATAGATAGATACTCGTAGAGTCGCGCCTGTTTATATCCCCTTCTGCCCCTCTAACATGCCCGGTCCACGCGTGACAGACATAATTTTGTCGTGCGTATTCTATTATCCTATTGGAGGATATTTCAATATGGCGGGTTTCTCGCGCGACAAACTTTTGTCATAGCACTGCATGTTACGGGGGCAGGTAACAATGCCCGTACCCGCCGGCGGGGTCGCGGCCAATACCAAAATCAACGCGCTAGGCCTAGATTCGAGGCTCCCTTGAGCCGCCCCTAGACGCGCTGATACATGACTACTTTGGGGTAGAGTCATCTGCTCCCCCGCAAGTCCGGTGAAGCTTGATTCGTCGTACTTTTTCGACACAAGCAAGCATTGGTCAATAAGAAAAAATGTTTTAGCGTAATATAATAAGTTCCTCGTTAGGTCCATTATTACAGCAGAGTACACAGTGTTGCAGACGCTGAACACCCAGCTAAATTATTGTTATCGTCTTATTTCCTGCTTTTTATCCTCAACGGCATATTATTATTATGTAAAAAGAAGTCTCGTAGTAGAAAATAAGCGATATTAAAATATGATAATTAAATATCGTACTAATTATTTTTTCTTTTTTTCGTGTTTACGTCTCGAACGTCGGTTGTTACTTACTTACCTCTACATTTCGCACCTTTAGCTATTGTGCCTTTAGCATTAAACAGACCTAATAAAAAAATATAATGAATGAGTTATCATAATACGGAGACCATAGGACGCTCTTTCATCTGAGTACATCATAGAAAATATTATAAGACAAATAAAGTGCTTTAATGTTCCTAATATGTTGATAATTCTATTATTGTACAGAGATTAATGACGGCCCCGTAGCCTAGTTGGTAGTACGTCTGCCTACTGAGCACAGGGTCGCGGGTTCGAATCCCGCCCAGGGCAAACATTCGTGTGATGAACACTTGTGTTTGCCCTGTGTCTGGATGTTGTATATTCATATATGTATGTATATCAGCTGTCTGACACCCATAGTACAGGCTCTGCCTAGTTTGGGGTCAGATGGCCGTGTGTGAGATGTCCCACATATTATTATTATTATTATTAATAAAGCCATGGTGTTTCCTCAATAATAGCTTTAATTAAAAATAGATTTATAAGGTACGATCAGTGTAATTATAAATCCTTAGTAGGTTTCTAGTTAGTAACTAAAACAGACAGTATCACATATTAATATCAGCGTAGATTTTATTTATCAGATTTCTAAAATGTGCATATATTGCAGGCTGCATCACAGGAAGGAAAATGGATATAAATCCATAGAATTATTTTAAGTTCATTACCATACAGAGATCTCGGCGCGTAGTCCACTGTGTATTTTAATTTAGATATTGTAATTGGAAAAATAAAATAAAAAAACAAAAATGAACACTATTAAAAGTTTTAGAGTGGGATCGTGTTTTGTGTTGGTAAGTTAGAATCTCATTGTTTTTGCATAATACTCCTAATATGAATTATTATTTTGTTACATTATTAGTTCAGTTGTTTTTTCGGATAAAAAAATATAATTCTTATGTTGTGCACACTATTGTTGATAATGATTATCAACAATTTATTGTAGCTTCTCTTTTTTTATAATATTACAATTAACAAAAAAATTTGAAGTCCTTTATTTATGCAATATAATCCGGCACTATAACCACAGATATAATTTATTATTATTATGTTTATTTGGTAAATAGGCATCTCAAAAGTATAACAACTTCGCTAAAGTGGAATCCCAAAAGGCTAAAGCCACGCCAATAATTTAACAGTCCAACCGCGCGAAATGCATTCTAGTAATTCATGTCACCATTATATGAAATTACATCGCAGATGTATTCAGGTAGGGTTACCATAGCTCAGGATAGCTGAGATCTCAGGATTTTTAGATTTTTCTCAGGATCGCGGCCGGATTTTGGAAAATTAGAGAAGTCTTAAATCACATAAAATGGTGCTACTCGTGCGTGTGTCCGCACGACCTTATAGAGTTGAAAATAAAGTCCTTGTATTGTAAATTACATTTGCTGGAAAAAATATATATTTGGTTTTGTTTTTCAAGTTTTGTTGTTTCCAGATCCTGACGTATATTATGATATTACCAAGGTCATCTGCTACAGAGGTGACATCGACAACTATTACAAATATATTTTATGAAACCAAGACTACAGAGACAGATACAGCTACAAGCTCTGGAAACACAATAAAAGCAACTTCAACTACAGAGGCCATTAATACATCTACAGATCCTAAAGACACAATAACATCCCAATCAACTATAGTGGTTACAAATACATATCCAAGCCCCGGGAGCACAGTAAATGCAACTTCAACTACAGAGGCCATTAATACATCTACAGATCCTAAAGACACAATAACATCCCAATCAACTATAGTGGTTACAAATACATATCCAAGCCCCGGGAGCACAGTAAATGCAACTTCAACTACAGAGGCCATTAATACATCTACAGATCCTAAAGACACAATAACATCCCAATCAACTATAGTGGTTACAAATACATATCCAAGCCCCGGGAGCACAGTAAATGCATCTTCAACTACAGATGCCATTGATGCATCTACAGATTCTAGAAACTCAATAACATCCAAATCAACTACGGTGGTTACAGATACAGCTACAAGCCTCGTAAATACAATAGATGCATATTCGTCAACAGAGACTGTAAATACATCTGTAGTTGTTACTGAAGCTACAGCAAAGGCGACTACTAATGAAAAAAAAAGAAATGATTGGGTTTTTGGGATCTCAATTTTCTTCGGTAGTTTGGGTGCCGCATTCATCATATTATTTGTAGCAACTAAGATAAAATCAGTTTTACAATCGGGTACATTCAGTAAGTACTCGTACCACATTACCCACAGTCCTACAAAAAGAAAAAATAAATAAAAAGATATAGAGAAATGTACTATCAATAGCACAAAATTAAAAAAATATCCTCACTTTGAGGGCAAGAAATTTCGCACATTTTGAATTTTAACATGTCGCTAATGCAGTTAGAGGCCTTTAGCTTGAATCTAAACTAAATTCTTACAGAATAGTTAATTAGTATACTTTTCGAATTTCCTCTTTGTACTCATGCATGCATATGCAAGCAGTTGCATGCTGAGTTCACTGCATTCAAACAGCAATCAAATAGGACAATATTATGTACATACACATGACATAAAATATTTTACGTACTTTCGCTGTACCTTACCCACTTTACTCAGGCAACAAACGGCATTCACTTTTTAAATTAAGACCTCGGCATGTTTCGGGTGAGCAAAATATAAAGTGTACGGGACTTTGGTTAGACCAAACAAAAATAAGAAGGTAAAAAAAAATACGGTGAAGGATAACGTTGTGAGAAAATCAACACACACCTGTGAAGAAAATCAAACATTGAGTTTGTTCAACCTGCACTCTACAATTCTGGTCCGTCACTGACATTAAAATACGAACGAGCCCCTGAGGGGGAAGTATAAGGAAGTAACAGCACATGCGGTTGGACATTCGCACTACGAAATTCACCCCTACCGCTACGGAATACGGGCGCTCTCACGGTGCATGTACCGCATGTGCTTCTTACTGTACAAAGAGCGTTACCTATATTGACTGATAGAAACAAACACTAACTTGTATTCCTTGTCACCTATAGAGAGTCATACATAACCAGAAATGGGAATATACGAAGCGCGGCTACCCAACCTCTTTGTACAATAAAAGTCATATAGAAAGTCATACCCTTCTACAATCGAGTTATTTTATTTATTGATTAAAAGACAACAGGTCTTATCATTAACCGTGACGGTTTGCTCCATTTAACCTACATTTTACTTTTCAGATATTCCTGCCTAATGCTTTATAATAAAAAATAATGATGGTGACAATGAATGTGCCACAACTACCATGAGTATGACCAACACAACTGAAAACATTTAAGTATTTTACTTTGCTTGTCTTGTTTCTCTAAGAATAAAAATGTTAAGTTAAATGGTAATTTTGTTTTATTTCGTTTGCCTATATAAGTCGATCTTATGATATTAACAAAAAGATGATGACGACAAAATTACCACGAGTATGACCAGCCGGAAACAATAAATTTATAATTATGTATTACTCGTAATTCACTTTAAACGCTTTCACTTAGGTTAGCTTTTTCTTAAATTTAACTCTATATAATAAAACTGTAGAGGTCGAAAATCTGTACATAGAAAAAAATATAAAGACCGAATCAGAGTGATGCATGTAATTTTTTTTTTAATTTTAATTAAAATTTTTATTTAAAAAATAATCTCCGAAACTGTTGGACCGATTTAAATTATATTTTAGAGTAGGAAACAATCTCTGAATTTTGATTGTCAGAGGCAAATCTTGTAACAAGTTGCTCATAGTGCTTTTCGGGGGTTTTGAACATCGCTGAATTCGAAAATCGCTATTAGCAGTGCGAAAAATTACTCCTCGTAATAAATTGCAATACAAAATGGCGGCCAAAAAAAAATAGAAAAAATTAAACATACCATGTGAGATATCAAATGAAAGGAAATCATAAGTAGATTACAAATATATAACATGTTACTATATCCGCCCTCCCTGGTCAAAGTTATTCTAGAAATAATTTTTCGAATGTAGCGTTTCGAGCCTACCTTGCATAGCTGTAAATTCAAAACTTGTGAATCAATATTTGTAAATTATTTCTTTTATCATCAAAAATATCCTGAAATATGCATGAAAAATAAATTTAGCTAAAAAGATTCATAAACAAGCAACTTAACGCATGCGAGTAGTGTAATTAATTCTCACCTTATAATATCTGAAATAGCTTTTACCGTGGGTAAAATATCTTATTCCTACGGGAAACTGCACAGAAATGTCAAAAAACAACGCTGGTGGACAGCTAGTTCATAATAATAAATATGTTAGGACACCTCTCACTCGGCCTGACCTGAACTGAACCTGACCTTAAACTAGACTAGACAGAGCCAGACAACTGATATATCGGGTGGCCCGTTGACTACGTCCTAAAGAAACATTTTTGTTAGCATTTTGGGATAAAACCCTGAATAAAATTAAAATAAAGAGTTTTATATACTCATTTGATTTCTCATTGGCACCAATCACGTCTTATAGGATAACTACTTATCTACTGTGGCGTGCATGCGTCATGCTAGCTCGCCGCTTTCGTACTGGCAGTCTATTCGCGCATTTTAGGCTATTTTATATTAAAGTAATATTATTATATTGTTTGAATTTCGCGGCTGCCCTTCAGACGGCCGCAGCCCTGGCTGCGTGCCGGATTTTGTTATATTCTAAGTGATGTAATCAATAAATAATTTGTAAGATCTGTTCTGTCTGCCTTTTAATGAAGAGGGCACAATCGTCGACTGGATAGAGCTGGCCAGCAGCTCCTATTACGCTGCCTATGATTTGGACGGAGAGAAAAAGGGCAGACTACTTACCCAAAGACCACTGCGACCCAAGAGGATCTATTGTAGTCCCGTACCTTAACTCGCGCCTTTACTTTCGATGGTTTCCAGTTTTAGATCCCACTTTTTACATATTAACGCTGAGCGCGAGAAAGTGTCAAATGCGACATAGTGACAAGTTAGTTCTATTATTGTGTCGCGTTTATCGTGCTTCTCGCGCATTGCGTGTTTCAGAATCAGAATTAGAATTAGAAAATTTTATTTGTAGGACATCACAACACAGAAAACAACAAGACAAAAAAGAATAATTACATAACAATATGCTCAACATGAAACAAGAACGATACAACAACGTGCAAACATCTCCCTGTCTTGCGACACCCACACAAAAAGGGCCCCTCAGCGAAATGCCGAAACCCGGCTGGGCTACGGCGCTGGTCTTCCGTGAGTCCTAATTGGTCGTGTCACGGACGACTACGTTACAGATTATGTTATGTTTGAGGTTAATATATATGTGGGGTGTCCAGGGAGCGTGCCCGGAGACGCAACTGCGAGCTGGACCGAGGGGAGCTGTCAGTGGTGCGGCTGTCGCCCGTGAAGCGGCAGCGAGCTGTCAGCCTGGCCCGCTCGCCGCGCGCGCTGCCCACACTCGAGCTGGACACGGTGCTAGAGGAACGCTCCGACCCTGAACAAACCACTGTGTCGCAGGTGAGCTAGCACAATTGGGTATTTTTACTTACTTTTTGTTACTCAAAATCAAAAACCATTTCTAGATACAATATCATCATTAACAGCTCATTATGTCCCCACCGAGGGGCTCGAGCCTATCCTGAAAACAGGGTGAATAGGCCTTAGTCGACCACGCTAGGTCAGTGCGGGTGCGGGTTGGTCAATTTCACACACAACCCTTGAATTACTTCGCAAGTGTGTGCAGGTTTCCTCACGATGTTTTCGTGCGTGGTACTATTGGTACGTGCCGAGGTTCGAACCCGCAAACTTCCGAATGGAAGTTAACAGCCCTAGCTTCTTGGCAACTGACGCTCCATACCTAATAATATAGATACAATACAATATATATATGCCTAACATATTTGTCAAAACAAGATTACGACTTAGAGTACAAATTAAAAAAATTGTGGGATAACGATTATAGTATCAGCAGAGCGTTTTAATAGAAATAATTTGACCTCCAAATAAACATACCCCATTGCCCTGACCGCGTACGCTCGCTTCCTCTCATAATGGTCTGCCCACTCACTTCACTTCCAGTCACTTTGTCTAGCCAGTATTTAAATCCAAATTCGAAGTAATTAATACTTAGTTATCAAAGTATAAATAATCCAACTTTCTGGAAATGTCAATAATATAGCAGGCAAAGCTTCAAAGATAAAAAAAAATTTGCTTGACATCACGTGTCTAGTCCAGGTTTGACTGCATTAGCGCCGCCGCGCCGTCTTTCAAAACTGCTTTGAAGTGCGCACTACAAATAGCGCATTAAGTATTGAAAAACTGTTTCACACAGCCTCGACCAGTGTGTATACTTAGAGCAACGCCGCCAGGGCAATCATTTGTGTGATAAGGACTTCTTTTGTCGTCTATGCCATGTGTCTGGATATTGTTTATCGTGAAATTTAACTGGTTGTTTATCCCAACACAGAGGTAATCTCCTCATAAAACTAAATAACTTTCCCTAAGGAACATATAAATATTTTCAACTTTTCATATAAACTGCAGTCACCTGGATGGCCATTTAGTATGACAAGTTGAATTTTAGTTTTGAGATTTCAACCTTTATTCCGGAAAGTTGTTCAGTTTCTTGAGTACGACCACTACCACCACTATGTTGTTTACTCATAATACAGGCTCTGCCTAGTATGGCTTAGGTTCACCTTGTGTGAGGATTTGTACGAGTATGTTTTGTTTGAAGGTGGAGATGACTCCAGACCGGGAAGTGGGCGCCATCTTGTTCGGCGCGGTGGGCGCGATGGGCGCGGCGGCGGCGGTGGGGTGCGTGCGGGACAGCTAGCGGCGCGGGTCGGGGGCGCTGGGGGCGCGCTCCCCGCTGTGGGCCGCGCTCACCAGCCAGCCCCTCGACGAAGACGACCCCGACGACGACGCTTCACTAGACACGCCCAGCTAGCAGCTCGACGAGCGCTCCGTTACCGATATCGGCGAGCGCATGAAACTCTTCCTCGACATACCGTTGCGATTCTAAGTGACCACAAGACTAGTCCTAGTGAACAGTCCAAGTCAGTAGTGATGCCATTATGTATCTATAGACATCTATATATGGCTAGTGTGATAAACAAATTTAGAACCTCCTTCTTTTTGCAGTCAGTTGAAAAAATAGAGTGCTCGCTAACCTGTGGGCTGACTCAGCGCGATAACAAGGATGTTATTTCAGTGTGTCATTTATTAGCATTACAAAAGTATAAAAGGTGCTGTCATCGCTTCAGTTTGTTCGTCCTGAATGTAGGTACTAATTCTTTATTTCAAACACATATGTACTCTTGCAATGCATTTTAAGCTTAATTATCAAGTCAAGAAGCGCGCGTCATAGTACTGTTTCAAATAGTTTCCATCCAAACCTAAAGGAGGTAGATATTATTATAAAGATGCTTAAAATAGATCTTTAACAACGAAAGCCGAAAGCTTCGAAAACTGAACTGTCTTATTATAAATACGCCTATTAGCCACAAAGCTTTAAATTTTATAGTAATTATGTTTGAAATGGTTCTGTCTGACTGAACCTGAAATATCTGAATTAATATTAAGAATTAGTAATCATAAATTTTAAAATCAGTCCTGCACGAAGTTAAGCGGTCGCACAATACCTTGGCATAATCGTAAATTTTATGAAATCTATCGAAAGAATTTAGAGATTTGTAAAGAGTCTAATCTTTGTTAATACTGGGTACATTTTAGGTTTAGTCATTGTTTTTTTACTATACATTTCAATTAAACTAGTAGATTATGCTGATAGTTACGATTTATAATCTAATCGATTTTATATGTAGTAACTACACTGTTAATGTTCACGAATCTAACAGAGATGCTCTCAATTTTAAATTATTTAACTTTTTTTCTTAAGTTGCAATGCAATCATAATTTTTGCAGAACAATTTACTATAAAATAGAAATAATATTAAATTATTTAAACTTATCACAATAAAAAGCAATATGGCTGTTTGCTTATCGTACATACAACCCACAATTTATTAATATTTTCCTTATATACTCTGTTTTATTAACATTTTAGCAAGACTACCTGTTATGTTTAATACTAGATATATTTTAATATTTAAAGCAAATTTAACGTCGTCGGTTGCTATTGCAATTTTAGCAACCTGGTACAAACAAGTCTACTTTTCTAGCTAAAAGTACCATTCTTTGATCAAAAATTATTATTAAAAATTAAAGATTTTATGGTACAATTCATTTAACGAAGTCCCAAAATTATAACAAATGACGGAAGTCGTCACAATTAAGATCTTGTGATGGAGTTATAACTAAATATTAGCCAATACTTGATGATGCTTAATGATTCAATAAACTCGATTATGATGTCAAGCCAAAGCTTAAAGCTTCTTTTCGATGAGCGTTTGTTTTCATTGTACGGATCCATTTACTTAATAGTCTGTACTAGGAACATATACTGAACTACACACAATACAGAGCTTGGCTGTAGATTTGGTGCCATGACCAGGAGCAAGCAGTCTAGTGAAGTAGCTGTAATGTAAACATACACTTTTGATATAAATCTTGTATTCCGAGATACTAGTTTAATTCAAATGTGCCTGTTTATAGGTAGTTAAATAAATGCAAGTAGATAAGTGTAGAAGAATATTATATTATTATAGCTAATTAGCTACCTGACCAAATGAACAGATTAACATGGGTAAAAAGTAAAAATTATGTATTTTTCATGAACTATCTATCTTCCCAGTTTAAAAAAAACATACATAACACCATTCCCCTAGCCTTAGTCGACTGTTAATGGTTCTAATAATAGTAGCTTACTTATTCCACGATAATTCAACGCAGCACAATTCATTCAGCTATAAGTTTACAAAAACATTTTTGGTCTCTTAAGTTCTTTTGATATTCAATCTAGTGGTAGTTGGAATTTAAATAGGATTGTTTGTATTTTATCAATAGATAATCCCAGTTTATGTATCTACCAATTAAAATAGATTTGATATAAAAATACTTGTAATAAATGATAATAAGCATGTAACTTTCTTATTTCATTTTAATTAAATTAAGTGAAAGCTAACGATGTGCCCCATTTTAATAATGACCAATTTAGCCTAAAATCCAATTTTTTTATTCTAATCTATTCAGTCAGTTGACAAAGACAAAAACAGAGCCACATCAGCATTTATGATATTAGTTGAGCTTTGTATTTTAAGTTCCACTGTTAGTTTCGATTCCTAACCATGTTTAAAAGTAATACTCTACATTTTAGAGCAATTTCACTTAGAACAGTCTGTGAAAATTCATCCATAAGCGGCAGGCGTTCTCTCTCTCTGACTTGATGCTATCTGGCTGATTTATAATATAAATATCTCAGTAACCAGTAGCCGCGGTTCGAGCCCGTCGGTGGGGACATGTATGAGCTTTTACTGATGAACCAGTAGCTACTTGTTTCTTAAAAGACAATTTGCTGAAATATTTTTATTATAAATCAGCCAGCATCAATTCAGAGAGAACGCCTAAAAATAGAGCAGTACTAAAAATTTAAAAACGGAGTAGTGCGCGATGAACTGGCGTGGAATGCACAGTTTTTTTGCACAGATAAAGGTAGGAATTGTTCTTTGCCTATTTTCTTTAATAACTTCATAACTATTTATCATGAAATATATTACATTTGTAATACCTTATTTCATATTTTTAATTTACCGCCCAACTGTGGCCTATGTAGGTATGTAAAATCACTTAACGGTAAAAGTCCATCTCCAGTCACGGATTTACATAATTATGAGCACCAAATATCGGCTTCATCAGTTCAGTTGTTTTAACTGATGGTGAAAAAGAAGTATGGACGGGACCTTCTACACTCAAGTTCAACTCGCACTTGACCGGATTTTGTTCCTCGTTTATTTACCTGGGTATAATGTTTACTCACTATTTACGAAGCAGAAGAAGATGGAAGAAGGAAAAAAATACACAAATATACCTATCGTACCTACAATATATAGCACAATATTCTGCATAAATAATGGAAAAAATCAGTAAAAACACAGGTATAATATATTTAATACAATAAGATGGTGTTTAGTATCCGCATCAGTATAAAATTGCTTTATTTATTATGTAGCTATAACTTTGATCGCGGTCAAAGTATCAAACAGTAACTATGAACATTGATGAAGTACATTGTACTGTACCAAAATAGATTAAGGAAAATAAATATATTTAACGGCGTTTTCACTGTTTTAAATTCAGTATAGTAATTCGGTGAGAAGATAAGTCACGTGTGAGCAATTTGTAGATGTTGTTTTATCATCAAACTAAATAAAAACCATGACTGGTGACGTGTGTAAAACCAGCGCTACTTTTTTAATGGTGAGTTAGAACAGATTTTCGAAAAGTAGTTTTTTATGTAGAAATAAATATTCGTTTCCAAACCAGACTACAAGATCACAGGTGCGGTTAACGCAGTCAAGTTACATTTAGCCCCTTTATTTTACCCATCTGGTAATACTATAAAATGTATTGTTAATTTGTAATAAAGGCCATATTATGTTGCTGTTTATATCAAAAAAATTGTAATGGAAGTAGTAGTAGTATTTTACCTAACATAACCTAGTTGATCATTGGTTCTATGCATTATACTGTCACGCCCGCGGCTCGCCTTGCTCTTGGGCGAGCCTGCGGCGTGAAAGGTAGTAGACGGATACGCGTCGAATAAAAGAAACTGAAGTCACATATATTTTAGGTTTATTCACAATTTCACAGTAACACTTTAACAATTACACTCACAGTAACAATTTAGATAATAATTAAGATTAGGTACATTTGTGGAGTATGGCCACCAAAGAGTATATAATACCGGTACCCGGTTTAATGGCCACGTAGTTCGTGGCCTAAAGTAGGAGAAGGAATGAATAATAAAAATGGATGATTAACGGATGATTTTTGAATGAATTCCAAAATTAAATATTCAAATTTAGAGAAAGAAATGGTAAATGAGATGAGAAATGAGGTAAGAACAAAGTGGGAACGAGGTGACATGCAAATGAATAAAAAAATGCTATGACCGACCAATTAATTTGCGGTCATTCAACATACCTTTCCATACATTGTGAATGTAGTACATCAGCACAAAATTGTTTGCAAAACAACTAGATATGTTTTTGCCGTAATTGCTGTCTAGTTACTTTGATACTGTTTGAGCGGGTGTGTATTTTGCCGGTCAATAATGTTGCTAACCGTATTTCTTTCTTCAAAGATATCATTAGTTTATTTATTACTTATTTGCTTATTATTCGTGAATGTATCTATGAGTTACTATTTAGATTTTTTGCTTCCAGCTCTTGGCTATTATAAATATAAGTGTGACTTTGAATACCATTGAAGCTCAGACCACAGAAGCAGATCCAACTGAGCCCCCCGCAATTACAGATGCTATAAATATTGTTCATCTAACAATCCTCATAGGTGGAGTGAGTATCGCAGCGATCGTAATACTAGTGGGAATAAGAACTAATATCCTACAGTCTGGTACATTCAGTAAGTAATCATCTATCTTTCTAATTATAATAAGGTTAAACTGACGAAATGTAGATACTCCCAGTAAGTACAGTCTCCTGCAAAGAAAACGGACCCCCCTGCCATAAGCGATGACTACCCGCCGCTTACGATGGGGGGTCCGTTTTCTATGCAGGAGACCGTACCTATTTGGAATGCTACAAAACAATCAAAATAAATGCAAATAACACAAGACACCTGGTGCACAGACTCAACCCTATTTTACTACTATAAACTATAAATTATTATATAATTACTATACCATACAGTAATTAAGGCTTTTAACCATAGAGGAAGAAATACATCTTATTAGTGTTCATTACTCTTTGGTTTTACAATCAGGAATTCGTTTTTAATTGACAACTGTGCACCGCCTCCAAATATTATTTATTAAAAATTAAATTAATTAATCTCCCGTTTTTCAATTTCTATATGAATGAAAAAGACCACGACTTAATTTTAAGTCACAGTGTGGCTTTTTAGAATTACCACCAGTATGTAATTAATGATGACGATGATGATGATGTAATTAATTCTACAATTTAATATTCTCTATTGAACCAAAAGAGAACACATAAATATCATTCTAATATAAATTTATTTTTCAGGAGTTCCTGCCTGATGGCCTGATTAACATAAGAATGATTTTAATTAAAACTACGAGGTGAATATACAAACCCTCAAACATGCACAACGTCAACTTAAGAAAATCAATCTATAGAGGGCTGTTTCGAATGAATATTGTAATTAAAAATCTCAGTTCTTCACGAAAGATTTATTTAAAGATTCTCTTGCTTACAAACCCCCCACACTGTCGTCTTTCGAGCGTCTTTCCAGAGTCGTCGTCGTCATCGCGCCGACGCGCATACAATCATAGGCAGGAAAGTGAGCGAAACACCTGGTACTATTATTTATTCTGTGGTGAAACAAAAGAAAGTTGTGTTCGCAAAAATATATTGTGTTCCAATAATCGCAGCGCTAGCGTCGCGTCGACGCTCGAAAGAGTACAGTGTGGGGGTCTGTAGATTAGCTGTTTTTTTATTGACCTATGCTTGAGTCGAAAATATACAACGAATCAAGTTTCACTGGACTTGTGGGGGAGCAGAAGACTCTACCCCAAAAAAGTCATGTACCAACGCGTCTAGGGGCGGCTTGAGGGAACCTCGAACCTAGGCCTAGCGTGTTGATACGGAAAAACATCGTGAAGGATTATGGCCGCGCCGCCGCCGCCGCTGAGCCACCCTAGTAGTAGTAGATATATATATTTTTTAATCTTTCACGGTTGTTTTCATAACTATTAAGATTTAAAACGGGATATTTACCGTGGTACGAGAGACAAGTCGTCCCGTGATCATGATGCATGCAACTGCATCAAAATATCTCGGGCACTCACACGAGATAAATACCGCGGTAAATATCCCAATTTAAATCTTAATAGATAATTTTGTAATATTAATAAGAAAAATAACAATTTTATAGATAGAACAATTTTCTTTGACATTGTAAAATTTAAATAATAATAAATTAAATAAATTTTAAAATTTTATAGATAAACCTTAGAAAGTCAAAGGACCCGATAGATTTTCGAATTCATACAACATGCACAACAGGATGTCGTGCTGCAGCGCTGAGCGCACGTTCTCTCGCTTACGTAAACCGAAAACCATGCCACGCCATATTCTTACTATATTTTGAAGGTCGTATAAATTAAAATTTCACTCTTTTAATCTTATAAAAACTGGCTGTTGTAACACGTTTGACGTGTATTTTATTATTACACATTTACCTCTTTTCTTGTAAATTGGAAGGGACTGTAGGTATAGGTACTTAACTGGGACACGGGTGTACCCCGTTGAGCAAAAGCACGGCCATTTCTCCAAGTCACTCATAAAAATGCCAGGCTGACCAGCCCATCTAACCTTGTGTAAAACATAGCGACTCCAGCTCTACATTGTCTGCAAGAATATTTATTTTGTGATTAGTACCTACCTAACCTAGGTACTCTCATGCTTTAGTATCTTTACTTTTACCGTGGGTGTAACCCCGAAAACAATAATTTGTTGGTTAAACTTGGGTGGTTTAGAAAACTCAAAATATAAATGGAGAATTTAAATGTTGTAAATACTCTGGTATTCAATGTATTATATCATCAAATTGTAGGTATTCTTTATGTGTCCGATAACCTATTTGTGATATTGAAACCTTTATATCGGATTGAAATTATGATAACACTTAGAAAACTAGTTTGATGTTATAATGAGAACTGATTTGTTTTTTTTAATAGACGAGTTCCGTTCATGTATATTATCATATTCATTTTGTTTGATTCCGATAACAAGCTTCAGTACTGTTTTCATACATATTGTAGTAAATTTATGTACATACATAACTTAGATAGCCTCGACACGGTCAGTCACAAATTTACAAATTTAATGCTCTATGCCAAGGCTTCGTTTGACACTTTGCGAACAAATTATTATCATTACAGCATTGTTAGTATAAAAAAACACGTCAGATAGTGAAGGACTAGCCATAGTGACGATCACGCACCGGATATAATTATATAGGTACGTGAATGAATGAATAGATTACGGTTAGCACTTAACTATTCGCGACAAAATCCAATTTTCAATGAGCCCACACCTCGCCCGATTCTCTTCACCTTATTTCAATTTTAATGATTTCTCGAGTCTTTTTATTGTGGTTATAGTAATAATTGATGTCATTGTAATCATAATATTCAGTCACTGCAGTTTGATTGTCGTCCTACTACATTTATGCACTTAATTTAGTTTAGTGAATAATATTATATGGTGTAAATAAATACTTTTTTGTTTAAGAATATATAAAACATTTCATGTAATTATAAATTATCAGTACAGCCAAAGTACGGATGTTTGTCTTGTCATATAAATGGACCGGTCACGTGACTAAAGTTTATGTGATAAGTCGATTTTAGTTTCAACCTATTGTCTCTAAAGAAAGTTGTTCAGTTTTATGAGTACTACCACTATGTGCGAAAAGACAACCAGTGTGTTTCACTGTGTATATCTTTCCGAAATTGATTTGTGGAATTTTTGCAAAACTAAAGCAAGCCGTTTTGATGTGGAAAAATTTGGGAGTAGACCTATAGACGCAATTCGGCTAAAAACCATTATGATGGATGACGTTCGGCATGCTCAGGTGGGTTCAGTATGACCTGCTTGGACCTGTGTACTCTCATTTCGGATTGGCTCTCAAGCCATATTTGAGCAAATATTGAACAAAAAGATCCTGCCCTATTCGTACTTCAAAAGTTTCTTGGCCTGTGGCTATTTTTTTTTTTTGTTTCATCTCAGCTTAGCGGGCTGTTTTCAATTTCTTAAATGAGGTAACTAATATTATCATATAGGTTCATAATAGTTTTTAATCATTGGAAAGATTGGTCGACGACCTTACCAACACAAAGAAGAAGACTGTATGTATACTGTCTGGATGTTGCATATTTATATAAGTATGTATTTATCAATTTATTATTAACTAGCTTTTCTGCCCAGGGCTACGCTCGCATTGTTTTCCGACTTTTCCGTAATAATTTTTAACCATCCCACGGGTACTCTTTTATTTTCCGCGAATAAAAGTATTTAAGATATTTACCGGAGATATAAGGTACCACCATGCAAAATTTTATTCAAATCGGTCCAAGAGTTTCGGCGATTAGACCGTGCAAACAAAAAAAGTCATTTTTTAACTGTAGGTATATCTATATATACTAATATTATAAAGAGGAAAGGTTTGATTGTTTGTTTGTTTGCATCGAATAGGCTCCGAAACTACTGAACCGATTTCAAAAGAGATGTTTCACATATTTATTTATTTATTGAGAAGCCTTGTAAGTTGTAACTACTCGTACTAGAACACAGCATCGCTTCTACTCGCTACTACTTGACGGACAATTAACGTGTCGCTAACACTTATGTATGAGGAGATGACTGTGACAAATAGGTACCCACGAAGTCTAACATGCACTTAGGTAAAACTCAGGTCATGAACAAGATTTACCTCAACGTTTCACTAAATTGAATTTGTTCTTCATAGTTACTAAATATTATAATAAAGGAAATCTATATAACAAAACTGTAGAGGTCGAAAATTTATACATAAAAAAATGCTAAAAACCGAGTCAGGAGGATGTAAGAACTGATATAGAACATATCCAGATTTGTTTCAAATATTTTGATTCTCTGTTTATCTGTTTGTACGGGCTAATCTCCGAAACTATTGGACCGATTTGAATGAAACGAACGTTAAAATTTTTATTCAATCTGGTTACAGCCTTTTTATGAGTGTCCCTATGCAAACTGTTCTCCAGTTTTGTCATGCCGTATACATAGTATTGATAGATTATTCCGGCTCAGATACAACAACACGTATGGTTTTTCTGGCTTGAAACAATTCGCGACAAACTTACATTTCTTTTCAGATTGAGCAGCATTTTTTAATCGAAGCGAAAAATTGAAACCTTTCAACGTATGTACAACATAACTGTACATTGTGTGTGGGTGTGTGTTTGTATAAGTTGCACCTATAAACTTACCTAAAAATACTTTGAAATTACTTTTTTTATATTTCAATACTCGGGGATAATATTATAACGTAAATAAATAAATAAAAAACACTAAACACTGTATTCTTAACACAAAATTGCTCCTATGTGCGTACATAGAATAAAGATAGTCTATTGAAGATGTATTGATATCGGGTGACGTCATCGGCACATCTAACCCTGGGCTCTCCCACTTCTGAGAAGGCCTACCAATAATGTTGTGATCGATATAATTTGGCGGTTGCGTGAGCGACATTTAAACTGCGTTGAAATCTTTCGTAAGAGATTTAACAGTCCGCTAACTTAAACATTTCTCATGAAGAACGAAATGCGCTACTTTACAAAATATTGAATGTTGGCAAGTTTTACAAGTTTCGTACTTTTATTTTATTATTTGTTTAAATTTTTTTGTACAATATTAGAAAGGGAATTGAACAGTGCACTGATACGGTATACTTTTAACTATTGCGCTGAATATAGATAAGCACAGAGATGAGTGCAAAACCAAATTAGTATGCGTAATCTCCACAATTTCTCTAACTTACTAAGTGTAACCTATCGAATTTACTAGTTTTCATCTATGTTCGACTGCTCTACTCTGCTACGGTCAACACTTACATCGGTGAATTTGTACCTATTCTTCTTTTAATTTTAGATTTTTCTTTTGAGTTTGGGGCAAAATAAGTCGTGCTCCCTAGAAACCCCATCGTCTAAGGGTCTATTTTACTGTAAGTAGCGTTAAGTTTTAATATGTAGTTATAGAGTTGACGAATTCGATGCTGAACGCATAATATGAAAATGGATATTGACATTAACAATTTCAATAGGTCACTATTTCAAGAAATTGCAAAGCCTCATGGAATCATGTGTAAAAAAGGAGTTGCTGTCATTAAGGGGTGACTTTCATGCAGGTTGACACGTAACTTTTGGCACAAGTAGCTAATTAACCCTGCAAGGTCGATCAAGAATCCACCGGCCTTATAATGTGGAGGCAGTGGGCCGCACGCGCCCATAGTAGTGTAATCACCGCGGGCGCAGGCTACACGCGGCCGATGCGCGGGCGCACGCGACATATCCCAATATCCTGCGAAAAACTACCCGCAAAAATACTATTTACAATCAAATTTTCTCGCTGTGTGTATTGTACGCAATGAAAACAGAAAAGTGTCAAAGAATTTGTTTTCAGTGGGATAGTTTTTGCGTTTGAAGATTTTTTTATAGTAAGTAAGTAATTAAATGTATATACTTATTATTATTCATAGATAAATAACAAACAGTAGTTTAAGGTTAGTGTTGAAAGTAAACATCGAAGCACTCAGCCGAGTTAGCACCTCATAAATAGTTGGATTATCGTTATTGTATATTAAATGGGCTTTCGTGTAATATTAGTAAAACTAGAAATAGACGATCTAAAAATTAAATACATTCGTATATTATTCTTGCTTTCTATTTATTTAGTTTTTAAAAATCTGCACGAGAAACGGGTGGGGAGTATAAATGTAGTATGATGTATATTTGTATTTTTTGCACATATAATAGGTACTTACATCAAAAAGTTCAAGAATATGATACTAAACTAAGCGTTATTTTTTCAATCCCTTTATAATGCTCTTCATAAGGGTCTTACCACAAAAAAGCGGCCAAGTGCGAGTCGGACTCACCCATGAAGGGTTCCGTATCAGCAAGTAACATAATATAAAAGTTCTTGTAGTTCGTTGTAACTTTGATCGATGTTTTAGTAATAGTGAAAGGGAAATTGCTGTTTACGATTTATGACGTTTAAAAAAAACTACTTACTAGATCCCGTTCAAACCAATTTTCGTTGGTAGTTTGCATGGTAATGTACATCATATATATTTTTTTGTTTTATCTTTTCCTTATTTTAGAAGTTAGAGGGGGGGGGACACTCATTTTACCACTTTGGAAGTGTCTCTCGCGCAAACTATTCAGTTTAGAAAAAAATGATATTAGAAACCTCAATATCATTTTTAAAGACCTATCCATAGATACCCCCACACGTATGGGTTTGATGAAAAAAATTTTTTTTAGTTTCAGTTCTATGTATGGGGTCCCCCTCAATTTATTGTTTTTTTTTCTATTTTTGTAAGAAAATCTTAATGCGGTTCACAGAATACATCTACTTACCAATTTTCAACAGTATAGGTATTATAGTTTCAGAATAAAGTGGCTGTGACATACGGACGGACGGACAGACAGACAGACAGACAGACATGACGAATCTATAAGGGTTCCGTTTTTTGCCATTTGGCTACGGAACCCTAAAAAGGGACACTAAACACTTGTCTATAAATTGTGGTATTGAAGAATATTTTTAAATATGGAATCATGTGTGTTTAACTTTTTATGGTAAGACTGTAAGTGTCGCATAGATAAATAAAACGTCAACGAAATCCCCATAATACTGCACCGAAATAGTACGCATTTGCTTAGCATTTCGATTAGGCCTCTACCGGTCATCTATCTAGGTCATTACCATTACCATTCGGTAATATGCATGTTGTTTATGATTAAGCGCCCACCTCGACCTTTACTGGACCATAACTGAAATGTAGAGAGTATACTATTATGTTTTTAGAACAATTTAGTACAAGTTCAGACATATTATTAACAACTCCAAGTGTAAATCAAGTTGTTTTTCTACGCGCGCATAAGAGATTGATACTTTAACAATAAGACAACCCTTTTTTTTAATTGACCTATGCTTGTGTCGAAAAATTACGACCAATCAAGCTTGGATTGCGAACCCGGAAAACCGGACTTGGATAAGACAACCCATTGACTATTGTTTAACACCAAGTCAATAAAGGTTAGGTATTTGTTTTTTTTTATCTATTTTAAACTTTTTATTTATTTCGCTAAAGAGCCTTAAAGATGAGTAACTTACTATATTTTATATGACCTAATTGAACACATACACACATTGCACTTTACGATAAGTTTACTAAATGGAATTGATACGGTTTTATTAAAGGAGTAAATCCTACGAAAAACCATTCTATGTCACGGGCAGATTACTAGTATTACAAATAAATCGAAGTCAAGCATTGTATAAAACTATAAAAGCTAAATTGCCAATAATATCTAACTATTATTTAAAATAAATTAACTGTTCCACAATCTAATGACGAAATGTACAGAAATGTTCTAAACCTAATATAAGGTTTGATCACCAGCCTAAACGATAAACGCATAAAACGAAACAAAACAGTAACAAAATAAAGTTTTGATATTTATTCATGTTTTATATTATGTTTATTCGTGTTTTGTGATTAGTGTTAGTTATCCATAAGTTTAATGTAAATTTTATGTAGCAATAATATGCCTAGTAGTAGGTAAATAAATAATATCAATGTATTTTGCCCTTGATCATTTAATTTATTCCCTACGCTAATTAGAAGAAACTACTCAGCAAGGCGTGGCAAGCCTTGAGTATATGGTATATATATAATATGTGTGTAGGTAATAAAAAATGTATAAAATCCATCTTGAGATCTTGGTTGGTTATGAATAAAGTGAACAATTGAAGTGAACTGATTCCCAAAGCGCATTGTCGTGTTAACATCTCAGCATAAAGGCGATCTCGGAGCGGGTTTATTTCAAAATAACTGGTCCTAGCCGCGCAGTAGCCGAGTTAAAAACATCTCGCCCATCGTGTGAGCTCATGTGGTATTTTGCAACGCCATCCTTAATGTAGGTCCTTGCATTCGCAAAAGTATGGATTGAGCGTCTGAGCGATAGTAGAGATTGTACAAAGAAGGTATACAAAATTAAATCTGAGTTGCGAAATTAAATTATTGTCGACTTTTAATAAACAGATAAATTCTATTTTTATTGATCTTTATTCTTTCTCAACCACACGTAAATTCTTCTATGCCAATACTTTTAATTAATAGTGTTTTGCATAATATGAAAACATACACGCAATTTTATTTATAATTTCGTTAAAGTTTATGGACCTTAGGTACCTATCTAAAGAATTTATCAGGTTCTGAGCTGACTAGATAGTCTAAAGGTGAGCGCTGGCTCATAAGTGGCTGACTAGTGACTACGCAATAGCTAGATATCTCACCATCGACAAAAGTGTGGAACAGCGGAAGCTTAGGTAGCATACTCCTCCTTACCTCACGAGGAAGCAATGTAGGTACTCAAAAAGAAGTCAAGAAATTTTACTATCGCAAACATGTAAAATTATAAGTCCAATAGTAGCTTTACCTCTAATGCTTTCACGCCTATACAGCTGAAAGATTTGTTTACAAATAATAGATGACATTAATTATGGGACAGGCAGAAAATACAATATATTTTTAAAATGCTTATATTTCGTGAGGCGGGTGTAGCTAAATCAATATAAAAACAGAGTAATTAGACCCATGTGGTAAAACCTATAAGCTTCGATGACCTAAGTATGATGTTGTATTATTTTTCCGCGAAAATTGAATTTGACGCCTTTGTTTATTAAAGAGCTTAACACTCGCAAGTTGCAAGTGCAGTTCTCAGCATGCAGTAATGCAAGAATTTCACTATGCTTCTACCGGCCAAACAGTTGTTGCGACACAAGACAAGACATTGCATTATCTATTTATCATAACCATCTACCAAGATGACCCTGTAATGGTGTTTTATATTATACTCAGAGTTCTTTTTGGAGGCAAAGTTCAATGTAATTGGAAAGTAACAATGGGATAAGGTCCTCAATAATATCGATGCAAGATGAAATGACAAAGTTTAGTTACATTCAGTTCTCCCCATAAACTACAATATAGTCACCAGTGCTCCCACTTTGTAGGTACTCCCATAGATTTTGAATATTTCGAGCGTGTGCTTATGTAGTTACAAAACCTAACAAGTATATCTATACTAATATTATAAAGAGGAAAGATCTGATTATTTGTTTGCATTGAATAGGCTCCAAAACTACTGAAACTATTTCAAAAATTCTTTCTCTGTTGGGCAGCTACATTATAACCGGGTATCAAAAAAAATTGGATCCTTACTCAAATACCACAAGATGTAAAAATACCAAAGATATTCCTAACAATTAAATAGGCTCCGAAACTACTGAACCGATATTGTTGAAACTTGGCCCAAAGATATAATATTAGAGCTTGGGAAAGAACATAGGTTACTTTTTACCACGAGAAAATTCCTCATTCTTACGGGAAAAACTGCTAACGTGAGCGGGGCCGCGGCGTACAGCTAGGAAGAAAAAATAAGCTGATAGAAACATTCTTGCACGTGTATTTGTCGTAGCCAACTGGTTAAAATAGCCGTTCAATCAAACAGCTAGCCCTTTGACTGAACATCGCCATTCAATCACACGTCTAGCTTCTTAATTGAATATTTGAGGCGCTCAAAACGTTCAACATTACAGCTGACTCAAAAGCCGCCTTTTAATTGAATTAGTTCAGCTTACCACCGCGACGGCGCTAGGTGTGTTTTGTTTTCAATATGGCGTCAACTTACCTGTGTTTGATTGTTTTCGGAAAGAAAGTAGTAAATATAGGTACGTTACTAGTGTTGAAGAGCCAGAAATTATGGAGGCACATACGAGTGATAAGAGTGAATTAAAATTTAAAAAGTTATACGAAGAGAAATCACAGGATTATGAAATGCATCACCAAGGTATTTGAAGTTATTAAAGAACGCTAGGGTGTCCATAACTAACACGGAATGCAGGACTTCTATGTCTTATTATTATATCAAAATACGATTTAATGACAACTGGCAGTAAAGAATATCTTATTTTAAAAAGAAAGAGTACTGATGATCCTGTGATATGCATTGTACCCCGAAAAGAGTATTTTACCATGCTAAATACTATTCATAAAGATTATGGACATGGAGGCAGAGACAAGATGGTGTATAATATTAAGAGTCAGTTTTATATAGCAAAAAAAGCTGTTATAATTTTTGTATCGCTCTGCCCAACATGCAACAATAAAGAATATTACGATTATTCATTTGTTTTTCAAGTTTACTAATTTGTTCAAACTTTTGGTCACCTCTTAAACCGTCCCCGAAAGCCAAGAAATTAGATCCAAGAAAAATCTCACAAGAAATTACAAAAAGTTTTCCTTTTTTTTCAAATCACATGCTAAACTAATGGTCACCCTAGTTAATTTGCCATTTAACCATTTGGCTAAGCGTCGTCAAGCTGTAGTGTTGAACGTAGCAGTCAACAAGTCGGCTAAGCGACGTACAGCCGTGTGATTGAATGGCGATGTTCAGTCAAAGGGCTAGCTGTTTGATTGAACGGCTATTTTAACCACTTGGCTACGACATATTCACAAGGTCTTAATTATTACCATGAAAATAAATAGGTAAGGTTTGATTTGTGAATCAGACAAGGTGCTAACTGCTAACTAAACTTATAATATTAGGTCTAAATTGTTTAAAATGCGTGAAGGTCAGTTGAGAACCTTAATTTCAATGGCAATGATATAACTATTATTTGTAAAGAATAACAAATTTATTCTAAGTAGGTACTTCTCATCTCACGAACTAATTTTGTACATCACTTCAGCCGTAAGACGCCCACTGCTAGACAAGGTAATATGATTCCAAAGCCCAACACACACATGCGTTTATGTTTATGATCTACTCCTAGGTTTCAATACTGAGAAATTTGTTTTATCCGTCTTTCGCAGTGCTTTCAGAGATCAGTCAATGGCCATGGAATACTTATTATAATTTTGCATGCGGTCTTGCTATTAAGGAAATTCGTTTTGCTTTTTTTTTCACAGAAACTGAAAGATCTGCTGATTAAATATCGAGAGAAATGTATTTTTAAGATTAAATGGAAACACTGGACTTATAAATTTAGAATTGAATACCTATTAAAAACGTAAACAGGTTAAAAGCCGAGTGTTAAATAGGTACACATATAGAAAACATAAACTTATTTACATGTAAAAAACTTATCCCACCATTAAGAATTTTTTTTCTTGGGTAGAACTTTGCTTGCATCATATCATATCGTACGGGTATAACAATACAATACAATACAATACAAAATACTTTATTGACACCAAAAAAAACACAAAATAACAAATTAAAAATACATACAGGAGTCTAAAGGCGGCCTTATTGCTAAGGTATCTCTACCAGGCAACCTTAGGGTAGATAAATGTTCACAGAAAAGATGAAGCGGGTTGAGGTTTCAATAATGTAACATAAACTAACTGACATAAATATAATACTTAAAAAATAACGACAGTATTTACAGTATATTTTTTAACTACCGGTACCCTAAAGAAGAGCAATGTTAATAAATAATATTACCAGTAACAGAAGACATCTATACCATAGATCATACTAGAGTTTGAACTATAGAGATAGAAATTGGACCTCCGGACTTTAGACCGTACAAAAGTAGACACTGTTCTGTGGATAAATGTTCCGAAACCAAAACACAATCGCCCACTATCTCATTGGAAGATCTATAAGTATTTGGAGTTTGAACCTTTGTTTAGTGGGTTACGGTCATTCTCCTTTTAAAACAGAGGTCACTAATGTAACTCTATACCTATTAATAGGCAGTTCAAAATTACCAATCCTTTCGTCACTAATATTTATGTGTCATGCGTATTTTATAGCAGTAATTAATCTTAAATAGGCTTTTTATTTTATTACTTAACTAATGTTAGTTCGCAGCGGCTCTCGCACTGTTTATTCAATATTTTCTACGATAGTAAGTTTATATTTATGTATGTCTATTTTTTTATTAATCAACTAGCTGTCCCCCCGCAGCTATACGCCCGCGTTGTTTTTTTTTTTTCCTTTTTTTTCTTACCTTTTAAACCTTCCCTGGACTTTCATGAATATTTCAAGACCAAAATTAGCCAAATCGGTTCAGCCGTTCTCGAGTTTTAAGCAGACTAACGAACAGCAATTTTTATATATAAGATTTCCTCCAAATCTTTTTAGGCATCACCGACCGAAAGCATTTATTTATACTTTGTGACACAAACGTTATAAATTCGAATCAAAATAAAGTATAAATAAATGCTTTGTTTGTGAGAAACTAGAGTGAGTCAACATGTCGTAAAAGAAATCTGTCGTTAATTTTGCAAAACTCGTAAATTATTTCGCATTCTCAACAAGAGGCATTAGTTCAGAATTTTCTGACTTTTAAATATTGCACTCACAGTTATTTTTACGAGTTATTTATCTCCGCGATTATCCGCGAAACTCTAACAATTTTTATCTCAGTGTCTTTGATTGGACAATAATTTAAAGCTCAAATACCTAATACCTAGATGTCTTACAGACAATAGTACATGTACCTCTGTATTTCACCTACAATACTAACGCAACATTTCAATTGTTTCAGTTGTCTGTGATGTGATGTGATTGAGTGATCACTGTTTAACGATAGGCCTCACATGAATGGTCATTTGTATGCACTCCCCTCCTAGTGGTAGCTGGAGGGATCGTAACAAAGCAAGACCTTCGCATTCTTCTGGTACGTATAAGCCATAAGTATAATATACCCATAAAATACTAATGAACTTCAAAGCACTCAGCTGCTACTGATATCTATGGTAAACAATTTAAAACACAAAAGTATTTACATTTAACATGGTTGTCACCATAATGATTACTACACCGTGAAATTTAAATGGTTGTTTAACATAGTGGTAGTATCCATGAAACTGAAGAATTTTCCCTAAGAAACATAGGTTGAAATCTCAACATAATTTTCATTTAAGCTACAGTCACATGACCGGCCACTTTGTATGAAAAGTTGAATTTCAGATTCCAAAGTTTGTTCCTTAGGGAAATTTGTTCAGTTTCATGAGTACTACCATTATGTTGCGAATAAACAACTAGTTAAATTTCACGTTGTATAAAAAGCAGATTTTAAGCGGACTTACTTTATTACAGGAATGAAGAACACAAAACAACAAAATGCGATGGATATTGTACTTTTTGGTCATAACTACAGTAAATGGCCAGATAAATAGATTTTTTGATTTCTGGACCGATGTGTTCAGACCACTGCCACGAAGCCCCAAAGAAGGGTTCCTGCCAGACTACACTCCTAGAGAAAACGAAGAATTTGATTTTATTGTAGTCGGGGCTGGCTCAGCCGGCTGCGTTATAGCAAATAGATTAACAGAAGTATCACAATGGAAGGTATTACTTATAGAGGCTGGAGGAAACGAGAATTTCTTTTCAGACATTCCAATATTCGCCGCTTTCATGTCGTTAACTCCAATGAACTGGGGATACAACTCGGAGCCAGAGCCGCGGGCTTGCAAAGATTTAAGAGGAAATGTGTGTTTCTTACCACGAGGCAAAGTTCTCGGCGGCAGCAGCGTCCTCAACTTTTTAATCTATCAACGCGGACATCCCGAAGATTACAATGACTGGGCGAGAATGGGCAACCACGGATGGAGCTACTCAGAAGTACTGCCTTACTTTAAAAAGTCTGAAAATATTAAAATTGACGAATTAAAAAACTCGTCGTTTCACGGGGTTGGTGGATATTTAGATATCGCTTACGCACCTTTTAAGTCTCCATTGGAATCTGTATTTAAAAAGGCAGGGGAAGAGTTGGGCTATCAGTGGAGAGACCCCAATGCCGGTGAAGATGTGATCGGCTTCTCCAAACCACAAGCGACTATGAGGAATGGCAGAAGATGCAGCAGCTCCAAAGCTTTCTTAGAGCCGATTCGCTATAGACCAAATTTGAAAGTAACGAAATTCTCAACTGTAACAAAACTTTTGATTGACCCGTATACTAAAACAGTTCATGGCGTTGAATTTATCAAACGTAACCAAAGGTGAGTACCATCAAAAATCATAGTGGTCAATCCAAGCCGACAAGTTACGGATAGACAAGTACTTTCAAATAAAACTGCTTACTTAGTTGTTTCAATAAGTTTTTCACGCATAACATTACGTATACAAAGGAGGGATAAGTCATTCCAACTGCATTAAAGCTGCATTGGAACTGCCATCGGACAGTCAGAATGCAGTTGAAATACAGTCCGTCTGTCTAGTGGTTCTAATCAACAGAAGAATACTTATTTTTCGTATAGAAAAGTATTAAAATATAAGGTTTATAATAATAAAATAAAAGAAACAAAAGTTACTTGGTCTCTGTAACTTTTCTACGCGAAAAATAAGTGATTGCTCACTTATTTTTTTATATTATTTTACGAAATACTTAACGAATAGTTCACAGCTGATGCTAAAATTGTTCATACATAATTTGGGTATAGTACCAGCCTTATGATTTTTCAAGAACACACTGTACTATTGCCTAAGTACTATCGAGGACTATCGCGGATGAGGCCCAAGATGGCGGAGGGAAAGCCCTATCAAAGTAAACTCGGAAAGTAATTAAATATAAATATAATCAAAAAGCGGCGTATTATTGCTTGTAAATCGTAATAGAAGCTCATCTAGCATATAAATAAATAAATAATAGTGTTTGTTTACTACTTCTTAGTTACGTCTAAGTTGGTACACACATTTTTCAGAATAAGAGTGATGGCGCGGCGCGAAGTAGTCATGTCAGCCGGGACCATTGGCACTGCGCAGATCCTCATGCTGTCAGGAGTAGGTCCAGAGCAGCACCTGCGTGAAGTGGGCGTCAGCCCTCTAGTCAACCTGCCCGTCGGACTCAACTTACAGGATCACGTCACCTTCTCGGGAAACGCTTTCATTGTCAACAGCTCCAAGCTCTGTGTCAATGACGTAAGTCCTAGATCTTAGATCCTGGATGATATTATTTACCGTGGGAAAGTAAACATGTTTGTATTTGGTGGGTTTTTGTATGTCGGTAGATACTCCCGACCTATTTTCATAATATTTTATTTATATGACGGGTCTTACAGTCACTGTCAGAGTAAAGACCAAGACCTTTTCGAAGAATCAGGTGGTAGTCTACAGACTGTCATTCATGATTAAAACATATTATTAGGTATATGTAAATTATTATAGTTACTAACGTCTCTGTGTATTCAGAAGCATCTTTGATCTGAGCCAAATAGAAACTGGTATCTACAATTTACACTATTAATACTTCCACAATAAGACGTGTAGATTACAAAACGTTTAATCCATTCGCTACAGCTCTTAGTATGAGATAATCAAAGGATTCAGAAGATGATTGAATTAACAATTAAAAAAATTGCGTGTTGATATCGCGTACTTGCAAATAATACAGCAGCTGTAACGATTAGGATGGTTTATCACGAATGCTAAATGCATGATGCATGCACAATAAGTAGGTTTACTTGCTGAGCATTTATATTGCACGCACGGTGTAGGCGGGCCTTGAACAGGGCACTAGCTAGCTACAAACGCACGTATTAATGATTTAACTATAAATAGCCCTTTGCACTGTGCACCTAGATAGATAGAGCCAAACTACATTTCAGACTAAAATTTCCTACCTTAATGACGATCAAACTATTGTCATGTAGGTACTTAAATAGCAAAGAAAAAACTGGGGATAATAGAAGCCAACAACATATTATTATTATGTACAGAATTTTTGTAAAAAGCATTTTACTTAGTTTAGTTAATCACGGAACTCAACGCTAGAGTATAGGGTAATTTCCTATTTCTTTAAATACCGTGGACTTTTTACGATTTTTTCTGTGATATTGTGTGAAAAACTTATATTCAGTACTTTTTTCAAAGTTTTAATTAGGTATGTCTAGTATTTCCGAAGATAAGGGGAGGGAATGGTCAATGTTTGCCTATTTTCTTAAATAACTTCATAACTTTTTATCGTAAAATTTAAAAAAATATAAGTATACTTATTTGGGATCGTTACACAAGCTCTCTCATTTGATATGTATGTGACATGTTGTGTACCATGGTATAGTTAGTTAGTAAAACTTTTTGTTTTCAAGGTCTAATTTACCACGGAAACGCGGCCAGTGTGATGGGGACATTCCCGCTGGACATGATCCAGGGCGGTTTATTTAATAATTTTTGTTTTTTGTTTGACTACATTTTACAGTAGTAAAATACCTCATTACTCGTACCAACTGAGGAATCCGTGCTCATACCTAAAAAAAAGGGCAGATTGTTGCTTTAAATAAAAAGTTTTACACATTTTTTTTAAGCTCGCTACCTCGCTAGTTACTTCGTACGACGACGATAGTATGTTTGTAACAATTTAGGAATTTATATTTGCCAGGTGAAAGCATCGTCTCCGTTGTCAGCTGCCGGTTACCTGCTGGGCCGCGGGCCTCTGACGCTGCCGGGGGGCGCCGCGGGCCTGGCATTCACGAAGACCAGGTTCTCCCGTGACGACCACGCAGCCAGCCGCCCCGACATCGAGCTGGTCATAGGCGCCGGCTCGCTCGCTGGCGACCTGCTCGGAATACTACGATCCTTATTAGGTAAAGGGTTGCTACAAAAAATAGTGGCCAAGGCAATATAGCCATCTCTTTATTTTTGTTTCGTCGCGATCTGCATAGAAATTGTATCCAAGGCACATTATTAAATAATAGTAGGTACTTCCAAGGAGAGGACAAAATTTTCTCGGATAAACCCTATGTGCGCCCTCAGAAAATCCCAACTAATAATTGTATCAATTTTATCCTAACATCCACACGGTCGTCGCATTGACACTTCAGAGTAGGCCTAAACTCACTTTAAAGCTCGGAGCTCGGCTCGCTAGTTTCGAATCCCGCTCAGGGCAAACAATCGTATGTTGAGCACTTGTGTTTTCCACGTGTCAAGATATATCTAGTATATTTATAAGTATATATTTATTATTATGCATATCAGCTGTCTGACACCCCCATAGTATAAGCTCTGCCTGCCTAGTTTGGGGTCAGATGCGGTCGTGTGTGAGATTCCCACAGAATTCTCTGTGGAGATTCCCAACATAGGCTGTAATTTCTACTCACTGTCGACTGTGACTGGAATATATATTTCTACAAAGACGAAAAGCTTCTATCGACGTACCTACCTTACCTTACCTTAGATAACTCATCATTCTTCACTATATCATAAATACCATATAAATATCTTGCAGGTGTAACAGACCAGTGGTTCTGGAAAGTATTCGGTACTATGTCCATAGAAGACCGGCAGCGTTCCTTTGCGATGAACCCAGTGCTGATTCGGCCCAGAAGCGTCGGGCGACTCACGCTGCGCAGCGCTCGACACACCGACCACCCTCGGATCCAGCTCAACTACTTCCATCACCCTAACGATCTCCGAGCCATGGTGGAAGGAGTCAGACTGGTAAGAACTAAAGAACATTCTGAACGAAGAATAATTTAAAATAACACCTACGCAAAAAGCTGTTTAAATTTTCTGGCTGAACTTAACTACACATAAATAAGTAGTTATTCAGAATACGAGGCTGGAACGACGCGAGAGCTGCTTTGGAATTTCGTGTAGGTACAATAAGTTTTATTTATTTGACTACTTTATCCCACTGTTGGGCAAAGAAAGCCAGGCCAGGCGTTAGACCAGGGTCATCTTTGTTTAGCCAGAGTCGAACGACTTTAGTGCTGTAGACTAGTTAGAGACCACGCATTGATTTAATTTTGAGCACATTTTCATTTAAGTAAATTAATATGACAGGTGGAACAAGTGATCCACACAAAGGCGTTCCAAAGATACGGCACGCGACTGCACGACACGCCCTTTCCGGGCTGCGAAGCGATGCCATTCGACTCTGACGAGTACTGGCAGTGTGCCATTATGCAGACCTCCATCACGCTGGACCACCAGGTATGCTTTAACCCTATAATATGGATTGATGATTGTGCGTGAGGTTTCTGCTTATTCTAAATATCATCACCTTGAGCTGCTACTGCCCACACACCAACCGGTCAACCGGTCGGACTTATTTATCGAACTATAGGAGTAAAAATATTTTGACGGCCCCGTGGCCGTACAGTACAGTTTTCCGTAGGAATGAGAAATTTTCCCGCGGTAAAAACAATCTCAGATGTTAACCGGGGATATAAAGTACCAACATGCAAAATTTCATTCAAATCGGTCCAACAGTTTCGGAGATTAGCCCGTACTAAATCACTTGACTTGTCTTTGACTGCTATAATGATGTATTTTTATTGAAGGTGGGGACGTGTAAAATGGCCCCGGATGGAGACCCGACAGGAGTAGTGAGCCCGCGGCTGTTGGTGCGCGGAGTGCGCGGACTGCGCGTCGCCGACGCATCCATCATGCCGCGCATCCCGGCTGCGCACACGCATGCGGCGGTTGTAATGATCGCTGAAAAAGCTGCGGATCTTATCAAAGAAGATTGGGGTTTGCAGCATTAAAAGCAATACATATTTGTAAATTTTTTGTTCATTCGGCAAGTTTGGTTTTGGACATTATGCATTGAGCAAGAGATCGCATCGCCCCAAAGACCACTGCGACTCGAAAGGAGTTGGCCCTCATTAGCTTTGAAAGCTGACAGTAGAATCCGATATTTGGACCCATCTTTGGACCCTACGGACGCACTATGGAGATCTTCACAAACCCGATTTACAAATTACTTTTTCAGTAACGCAGCGGCGCGGCAGTCGGCAGCGCAACCAAGGAGCAAAATAAAATATTGCGACAGATGGCGGCCCTATCCTCATAAATATGTAGTTATAATGTGATTTTTATTTTTCTTGCATTGTCTGGTAGTAGCAGAAAAGTGGGAATAGGTAGTAGTGACGCCTACTCCCAAAAAAGGAAGTTGTATAGGTACCTATAGGCCTATAGCACCTAGATTTTTACCTCTGAAAAAATAAGTCTGTATTATTTTTTTGTAATCAGAGCTAGGAAAATTGCGCTCTGGTGCGTATAGAATATGTAAAAAAAGCTTTATTGTCCACCTAGTCAAGTATTTAGATTTAGGCAAAGGTATATGCATAGAAATATTGTTTGTTATGTATTTCCTTCCAAAGTAATGGCCTAATACTCCCACCATAATTGAAAAATAGAAGATTTTTTTGTTGTTTTACCTACTGTAAAAAGGGTCTATTCTCTACTGTATGTGATTTTTAGGATTAATTTGATGAAATAATAAATTAAATTAATGCACAGTTTACAAGTTGTTTTACATTTATTACATAGTTTTCTAGTTTATACATTTACATACTAACATATAACCAAGCAATTTTAATCTGGTGACATGCCCGTTTTAGTCTTCCTGTTAAGTTTTCTATAAAGGAATGATAAACGCTTTTCTAGATCCTTCCATTTTGTTGGCCTTACTTTTGGAGCAGCTGTTTTGGAAAACATTTTCCTTTTACGAAGTAAAATCTGGAATAGAACAAAAATTTAGTTTTATTAGGTGTTCTATTTTTGATTATATTATTATAATAGCACCAAAAACATTAAATACTTACGTGATATTCATGGCCACTGACTCCCCTTATCCAAGACGGAACACTATATAAAGTTTTGACTGGGTGTATTTCGGCTGTTCCCAATATGTCTATGTAGTCATTTTGACCAAACAATGCTCTTCTTTCGGCCCATGCATTTAGTGGTCTAAAATAAAAAATAATTTTATGATATCAATCAAATGTGAGTGTAAAATACATGTTTTGAAATAAATTTCAAGCACATCAAACAGACAGAGAAATTTTTGCTAAAAACAAGTTTAAGTACAGCACCCAGCACATACCGCTGGACGTATCGTCACCCGGCTGAGAAAACCTCGTAAAGGACAGCTTTCGTCAAATTATTTTTTTACAAATTGGGCAAAGAAACGCGCAGTATTAGCACTATAAAATTTACGCATTTGTTTTAAAGCTCTAAAGATAATCATATAGTACCTAACTAAAAAACTACAGAATTATTATTTACCTATCATTTTTTTTTTTCAGTAGGTAGTTTTTTGTGTCTCCTGTAAAAGATTTTTTGAAAGCATTTTAGGTTTTCTCAGCCGGGCTGAGCCGGGTGATGATATTGACCTTGAGAGTGCCTTTATTTTGTAATAGTATTGGCGATACTTGTAGTGTGATTGTCCAACCGCATGTGCTGGTTACTGTATCAGTAGCAAACTCTAACAAAAATATTAACATACCTGTATTCTGGCAGAGGTAGAGGTTTTCCTTCAATTCTTGGTAGCAAGCCTCCACACCAAATTTTTTCCTCATATCCATATCGCCTGACTAGTCGACTTTTATCTGCATGGTATCGGGTTCTAAAATGAAAAACGATAGCTATATAAAGTTAAGATTCCTTCTATTATACAAGCCTTTGATATAATAAATAAATATGTACCTCACAATGTTGAGAGCAGGTCGCCAAAAACTTTTTAATATAGTTGAACCTATCAACTCCATCCTATAATTACTGATTGAAAAGTAAGATATAATTTGAATATCTATTATGTAGCCAACCAAATCTCATCAATATAAAGAAAGAAAAATCAAAACACTTTGATTACATTGGTTAGGTTAGGATAGGCATAGACAAGAGCAAAGAAACGTCCGTCAGTTTTTTTTTCTGTATGGCACTTTTTTTTGGGTGACAGACAGCTATTAAGGCACCTATTTCACTTCACTGGCGTGGCGGGCGACAGAAGACAAAAGACGAAAGGGACGCAGTTATGCGTGTGGATGAGATACAAATACACCGCGCTCTCTCTTGCGCATAACTGCGTCCCTTTTGTCTTTGACTACCGTGAAATACCTGCCTATTTGTCACATTTGCCATGTGTGTGTGCTGGCATGCATGCATGGGCATGGCATGGCATGGCAGGCACTGAAATATAAAAAGTATATAATTTTTATAATAGCAACACCTTAAAAAAAGCAATCCATCCAACCATCTAAACAAAATGGCCGATGTTCTTTTGAGATAATTTTATAGATTTTTTACGAAAAACAACAAAATATTTGAAAGTACGTATCGAATGTCTTTTGAATTTTTAACTAATTTTACCCAGTGCCTTGTGATATACAATGTTTTTCTGTGCAATTGTAGTATAAAAGTGTTTTAGTCATTGTTGAAACAAGCAAACATTGTTCCTTGTTTGTTTGTTTATTCCTCATTTTTGTGACAATGGTTGTGATGAAATAATAAATTATAAGCTAATACGCTTACGTTAACTTGTGTTTACTATTGGTGACATATTATATTTCATTATTCTGAAAAATCATGGTCAGTAAACAGACGCGCAATTGCGTTGTTTACTTTCGTAATTTTGCAGTGTTTAATCGAATAATATAGACACATTGTACAAGTTTCGGTGAACCTACATGTAAATAACTATCTAAGATAAATTGTTTACTTATTTGCAGGATTTGATAAGATGTCCAAAAGAGATCAAAGTGAGCGTGCGGAGAGGAAGTTAGAATCCACTAGTGATTATGAACACCTCATATCCCAACACAGCATATTTGAGTCAACAACCAGGGCAAAACACCAGGAATTACCTACTTTTCCCGGATTCTCTAATGCAGAAACACAAACAAAAACAAGTGACATCAAGAACCAAGCAGTTCAACCAGGCTTAGGCACTTGGCACTACAACCCCTGGTGGATGCTAGCCAGCACCTCACGTTCTATTCCTACCCAGGATGACTTCCCAGAAAACAGCGACCATTCTAAAGTGAAACAGGAACCTCCTGGAGCAGGCACTCCAGACCGTGACCGAGACCCTTTACAAACTGAAGTTGACCACTATCCAGCAAGCACGGCCACTCCTCCAGCAGGTCTTAATACTTTTTGTGATGACTGCTCTGATCCTTTTTGTGATTCAAGTTCTGCTATATGCCGAAAACTCTTCCATTGCCCACACTGTAGAAAGAGTTACCCCACTATCCTTGAGTTTAATACACATCTGACTGGAGTGCATCCAGTACAAAAACCTTTCAGGTGCCAAATATGTTTGGAACCTTTCAACAAAAAGTCTTACTTGCGTAGACATCTAGATGCTAATCACACTCGTAAGGATGTCAATAAGTGTTCAGTGTGTTCAAAGTATATAAAAGATAAGAGTAACTTACGCAAGCATATGCAAGTCCACACAGGACGAGTACCTCAGAAGCAGTTCAAATGTGACCTCTGTAACAATAAACGCTACATGTCAATAGATCGCCTAAACAACCACAAAGTTGTATGCACTGGAGAAAAAGTGCTCAAGTATTGTGACATGTGCACCAAAGTCTTTGACAACTCAAGGTCCCTGAATAGTCACAGAAAAGTCCATGCTAGAGAATTAAAATGTGAAACTTGTGGTGAACAGCTGCGTACCTTAGAACAATTCACTAACCACAGAATGATATGCCAAGGAGGTGCATCTGAAGCCAGTGGCAGCCAGACAGGTTCTACAGCTTCATCTGCTACACCCATGAACAGATGCTGTACACAGCCAGGCCTGTGTGAGCATGACAAGCCTGCCTATTTGAATATCCCCGGCTATGCTGCCAGTAGGGTGCTTGATGCTACTCTATCATCTCTAAAATCTGAGTTAAACTGATGACAAATGATGCAATGGTTATACAAAGTATCTAATATGAAATTTTAAAACAGTTCTGTTTTACAATATTACCAAATAGTTATCAATGACAGTAATAATTTTCACAATTTATTGAGAATTTCACAAGACTGATGCAAATGTCCCGCCTCACGACTTGCTTTATTATTACCATTTAAATTAAGATTTTAGTTTGTAGGGTAATATGGTTAGTTTATACAGCACAGCTGTTTGATCATATTTAAGAGTTTTAATTGTAAATCTAACTTAAAATCAGAGATTTTCAATGAACTTAAATATGTGCAAATAGTTGTTTGTCTTTAATTTTTTAACTTTATGATTAACACTTGTAAAGAAATTTACCACCAAATCAGCTTTACTGATTAGAATCCCAACCAGACATGCAACAATGTTAAATGACAGATATATTTTTTGTTGTTTGACTATAACAATGCCTTGACTGATTTAGAGTAATATAATAATAATGTGCAGTATTACATTAAACATTTTTTTATTTTTCTATTTGGAGAAGTTGTAAGAGCTATATTATTTTTATAATTTTTAGGACATAATGTCTAAGAGGCAGTCTGTGGAGGGTGTACAGGAGCACATCCTGTTTTCCAGTGCTCTCATGTACTTGAAACTCCAAAGACAATGATATAAATGTAGTATGTATGTATGCATATTAGGGGTCTAAAATTTTCTAAAGACAACTATGTATTATGTTTCATGAATGAAAAAGCCTGTAATGTAAGTATCATATTAAAGTGCAATGAACCATTGGCTAAGCCTTGAGCATGTTATGGTTATGGGAAGTGTTTTGTTGAGTTCTCTTTACCCAAAATATTTATTCTTGAAGTGTTATACACTGAAAAATTATTGCTACAAATTATAGGATTAATACTTTAAGTATAATATGATATATCAAATATATAATGGTGTTAGTATATAGTGAACATGAGGCTAATTAATTTTTAGCCTTATTATTATGCATAAACTTTTAGTAGATTTGTACTCTTAAATTGTATCCTTTTAGTGTGTTGATGTGAGGATGCGATTTTTATTTTCTTACAATGTTTTTTTCCACCTCTATTGATACCAAATAAAATAAAAATATACCCATGGTAATACTGATTGAACTACTGAGTTCAATAACAGAATTATGGCCTTAAAATTTGTTTTATTCTTTACCTGTAAAACTTTAAGTACTATCATGTTCACATCAACTATCTGAGAAATATTATTTTTTTATTTATTTGTGTTTTTGCAATATTTGATAAATGTGTCTATAATGGAGGCTTATTGTTGCTATTTACAATTGTTTTAATACCTTTAGCATGGTTTATTTTTATAAACATAGGGTTAATTACATTGTTAGTTTAAATTATTTTTTAAGTTATGTAAGAGGTATTTGTGCATAAACCAAAATTTTATTTTTTCTTATCATTGTTAAATTAATAGAAAAAACTATTGACTTAAACTTAATATAAAATACTACGTATTCGTCGTAAAATTAATTGTGACGTTTATCCTTACGCAATTTAAAGTGCAATTTTTAATTCATATTTTTATTATTATTTTAAAGACACGAATATGTAGTAGGTAACAAACTTATCTGAGTTAATTTGTTGAGAGTTGATAACAAAGGTAACTGGTGCACATCTTCTCAACTCATTAAAGCGGTCCTCTACATCATATTTTTTTACTAATTGTTGTATTGAATTAGATGTAGGTTTTAGTGTTTTTATCATTTTTATTTTATCATGTTCATTACTATTTTTAAAATATAGTCATAAAAACTTTAACAAAATGGCAGAAGAGTGCATCCAAAAATGTACTAACAATATTTTCTGTGAATTTATTCCGGTTTTATATAAGAAGACATAATATTATGTATTTATATGTAATAATAATATAATATCAACTCTCGCCGAATTCACTTTGTGTGTCAAGAGCTTTGTTTTTCATATTAATCTGAATAACATAAATACACTGTCGCAAAGCGATTCTGTTGCAATTGCTCTAGTTATATCATTAATGTTGTAATTGCACCAGGTGATTGTTGCACAGATAGATTTCCTTGGAAAGCGGGTTATGTATAAAGCTTTACTGCAGTGCCCTAAATAAAAATTCTATGCCATTATTCGAACCGCCTAATTACTTATAAAATAAGTTTGATGTCTGGAAACGACGACCTTGTAGTGGGTTAAGGGAAACTGTCGTGAAACAATTACCTCAGTGAACACTGTAACACCAATATCTGTTCACAGAAAATGATTTGCTTTGTATTTATATTAATGTTTCCAAATTACTTAAATTAATTAATACCCATATTTTCATCTCCGTAGTTAATTAGCGTGGTGTGTACCCATTTTAATGCACCTAGATTTAAGAAAAAATGTGTTCATATGAATTTAGTTACATAGAATAGTTCTATTTTTAGTGCAGTAGACTGTAAAACAGTGTAATTTCCGTTAACATTGGGTGTCAGATTTTCAGCAAGATGACGCCCATGAAGATATTTACACAATACCATAGACTTCCTACAGTCTGCCAAATTTAAACGTTTGGGACTGAAGCGAGCTGCCTGTTTGTTACCTCTTTTCCTTTTACCGTCGTTTTGCTTTTGTTACGGTAATAGGGTTTAGGAACAGAACTAATATTGTACGAAATAGCTCTACATACACACATTACCTACCTTTATAAATAAACAATGTTTCATTTCCATTTGATGTCCTTTTTATTTCTACTAAACCCGAAAAATAACAATAATCACCAGCCGCCCATCATGCAAAATACGGGATGCAAAGCCTGATCAAAGAAATTAAAAACCCTCTGGGGGCGCCACGCGTGTATCTTTTTATGTCTTAAGGCAACACACATTGGTCAAAAGTTTTTGACCAATGTGTTGCCAGTGATGACTTACGGATCTGAGACGTGGTCGCTAACGATGGGCCTCATAAGAAAGCTCAAAGTCAGTCACCCAAAGAGCGATGGGCTGGGCACATTGCGCGTAGAACCGACGGCCGTTGGTTGGGGCAGAAAAGTTCTTGAATGGCGACCGCGCGCCGGAAGATGTGGTGAAATGAAATGAAATGTGGGCAGGCCCCCCACGAGGTGGACCGACGATCTGGTGAGGGTCGCGCGAAGCCGCTGGATGTGGGCAGCGCAGGACCGATCATTGTGGAGATCCTTGGGGGAGGCCTTTGTCCAGCAGTGGGCGTCTTTCGGCTGAGATGATGATGATGAAGGCAACAATTTCCATTGTAAAATTAGTTCCACTGAATTTATATTTGCTATTGTAAAGACACCTATATAAAAAGCTTTGCCATATTGCGGGAATTTCAATGAAACTAATTTTATAATTGAAATTGTTGGCATAAACATAAAAACATACATGTGGCGCCCCAGAGCAGGTTTTTTATTTCTTTGGTCAGGCTTTATGTTTAGGTGTGCTGTAAATTCTAAGTTCCAGACCGATAAGTAATAAGAAATGGTGATGCTGGGATAACGTCACGCCAGCGTAGACAATAACTCCTCGCCCTTATGAACTTTAGAACGGTGTAACGGTGGAGTCGTAAATTTTTGTATGTACGCACGAGAAAATAGCGTGTAAACCCTCATGCAATCCAATTAGAGCTAGGTACTGTAGTTTTGGAGTTTTAAGAGTGGTAATGCTGGGAAAACGTCACAATAACTTACGTTCATGGACTTATTACCATTACAAACTATGTTACTAAGTTCATGCTAACGTTAGTAACTAACTATTTATTATTGTAATCTGTGTAGTAACTGGGCCTTTATTATAACTTTTGAACGACGCTTCGATCTCGGTGACGCTGGTATGAATGACGTCAACAGCCTCGAGCAGAACAAGCTAATGAACCGTGCGTTTACTTACGTCTCTTCGTATACGCACTTCACGTTCGGATTCAAAATTATTGAACTACCTACTGGTGCCGCCGCCGCCGCCGCCTAGCTAGCCAGCGGCCGGAGCCGACTCGCTGGAGAGTAGCTGGTTACGTGCTTAAAAGAGAAAGGTTGGCGGCGAGGTGGAAGGCGATACGGTTACGTCCGATCAGTTTCAGAGTTGATCTGTGTGCTGCGACCCTTATAAAGCCCGACCAGAGAAAAAAAAACTTCGCCATATTGCGGAATTTCAATGGAACTAATTTTATAAGGGAAGTTGTTGCTAGTCGTAAAACTATACACGTGGCGCCCCCAGAGCAGGTTTTTTATTTCTTTGGTAAGCTTTACATAAACTGATTATTATACACGCATTTCGTATTATACGAGCGTTTGATACTCTCGCGCTACACTAGCTATTTTTCCCGGAGAATACGTGCAAGTAGGTTGTAGCCGTTGTGGTAAATAACAAAAATTTGGTACTTTGAGTAGGTAAATAAACAGTTTTATTAGTTTATATTTCTTTAAGCTAAGGTTATTTTATATTACAACACGTCCTCTTTTCTGGGCAGCTTTCACAACTTTTGATTTCTTTTCTTTATTTTTCTTCGAGATGTTTTCACGTCGCTTCTTTTGCTGGACATCTTTCTTTTGCTGAACATTTTCTACCCTCTTATCCCATTGTTTTTTACTATGTTTCTTCTTTTGTTCCTGTTAACAGAAAAACAAAAGTATTTATTGAATATATAAAGAGAACAAGCGTAATGCGTATGTTGTACCTTTACAGATAGGTTTGTATATGTTTTTAATGAATGGGTATTACCATTGCGAAAAATTATAATACATACAGGATGTTTGGAAGATGGGTGCAAAGCTTTAACGTGTTGTTAGTATAGACCATTTAGAACCATATCAGACCATACTAAGCTTTCATGATGCATGATTTTATTTTTTACCGAATATTGACCATTTTTGTTGAAAAAACCCAAAAGTTTGCAATTACCTGCAAATAATGGCTAATCTGGAAGATAAGTGAGTTATTTATTATTTTATTTAAATAAAGTAATGTGTAAACAATCAAATAAGACATAATGTACGCATCTGTGTCATGAAACAATTTTGTTACAGAGATTTTAAGTTAATGAACTTTCTTGGATTTCGGTAATCAAATTTATTTGAAGCCATAAAGAAAAAAAACGATGACTGGGTTTTATGTTCAAACATTTTTTAAAAACATAACTGGTTATTGTTCTTTCTTTTGAGGTATCAACTACAAAGATAGTTCACCAATTATTGAAATTATGACCTGTAAACCAAATTGAGGGACCAAATTACGCTTATAGGTGAATTTTTTTTTTTCGTAATTATTTTCTTTTCATGTTCAAAATGTTCACCGCGATTTCTAATACAAGCACGGGCCCATCTTCTCACCTCTGTTGTTGTTATTTTTAGCATAATCTCCTACTTTATTGTTTCGAAGGCTGATTGATCTGACTGATCTCTCGACCAATTCTTCTTTCGTGTCTAATTTTTCATGTGTATAAACAAGCTCCTTGGCTCTACCCCACAAAAAAGTAAAGCGGAGTGGGGTTGGGTGATCGGGCGGGCCAAGGGATAGGCCCATCTCTGCCGATCCAACCGTCGTCAGGGAAAGTGTTGTTCAAGTGCTCCCGTACAGTTAACGTCCAGTGCGCTGGACAGCCGTCTTGCTGGAAGATCACTTCTCGGTCAGTTTCAAATATTGGTGCTCCAGATTCCTCGATGAGTATTGAAAGATCGTTTTGTAAAAACTCTAAATAATTATTGCCATTCAAATGTTCAGATAAGGAAAAGGGCCCAATTAGAATTCTTCCAATCACTCCAGCCCACACGTTAACCGAAAATTGTCTTTGGAAAGATTTATGATTTTTCCAGTGTGGGTTGTTGTCTTTGTAGGTTGTGAATATTTGTAATGCCTTCCCTTGAAAATTTGCTATCATCGGTCCACAATATGGACTTCAAGAACCAAGCATCTTCAATATCTGCATTTGGAAGAAAACAGCAAAATTGAATTCGTCTTGGGGGATATCCTTTTTCTAGACCTTGCAAACCTATGCCATGAAATGGGTATTTGTTGTTTTGATTCATGGTTTACCAAACCTCCAGTGTGAAATTAAAAGAAAAAATAAGAAGAAGAAAGGTAAGAGAGGTCCCCTCAATTTTATCTCAAGTGTGCAAGATAATACTCAAAATTGAACCCTGTTAACATTTTCAACACAGAAAGGATTAATTTTTTTAATTAAAAGCGAAAATGTCGTTTAAGCTACTGTCTTGAAATTTTTATTTTCTTCCTCAATTTGCTTTACAGGTCATAATTTCAATAATTGGTGAGCTATTTTTGTAGTTGATACCTCAAAAGAAAGAACAATAACCAGTTATGTTTTCAAACAAAATGTTTGAATAAAAAAACCAGTCATCGTTTTTTATCTTTATGGCATCAAATAATTAGAATTCCGAAATCTAAAAAAAATCATTAACTTCAAATCTCTGTAACAAAATTGTTTCATGACGCAGATGCGTAAATTATGTCTTATTTGATTGTTTACACATTACTTTATTTAAATAAAATAATAAATAACTCACTTATCTTCCAGATTGGCCATTATTTGCAGGTAATTGCAAACTTTTCAACAAAAATGGTCAATATTCGGTAAAAAATAAAATCATGTGTCATGAAAGCTTAGTATGGTCTAATATGGTTCTAAATGGTCTATACTAACAACACGTTAAAGCTTTGCACCCAGCTTCCAAACACCCTGTATAATTTATTATGTACACTATCACCACTCTTAAGCCTCTGTCACACACAGCGAACAGTAGTCGCTGCAAGCAGCAAGATCAGTCGCTGCGACTAAAAATGAACACGGTTAAGCCTCTGTCCAACACAGCTAGGCTTGTGTCCAGGGTCAAAATAATTACATTCTATTTAGTCCGTATTTTAGATTATAAAAAAATATTGGACACGTATTTTTTCTTTTTTCGATTAAACAAAAAATAACAAAGATATAGCCCATTAAAGTTACGTGTGACGTCACTCCGTGCTACCAAATGTAGCACTCTGTTCTATCTCTGTAATAAAATCTTTGTAATTTTTGGTCCGATTTACAAATAAAAAAATACGTGTCCCTTATTTTTGAATAATCTAAAAGACGGACTAATTACATTTTTTAAGGACACAAGGCTAATGCCCTGTCACACTGAGCAAATACTCGCAGCGAGTGCCAATTCGCAGAAGAATATGATTCCATGCTTCGAAACGCACGTAAAGCCGTCGATCTCGTCTACTTTCTAAAGAATATAGTCGTTAAAAGAGCGCGTCAGAAACCGTAGACGATCTAAGATTAATGAGATCATAGTTTAATCTATTTATCTTTTGAATAAAAATGAACGCGTAACTTGTGTACGGCGTACGCGTATCAAATGAGTTATGCAATTTTTGTTGTGTTCATTATTGTCAGGAAATGGCTTGTATGTTGTATGATCGACAGTAACTAAAATTAAATAGCCATATTCATTAGTTAGTAGCCAAGCAAAGGTGCTGTATAGCATTTCGCATAAAAAATTTCGTCCACACGGAATAAAAACCCTGTTCAAGATTAATGTGTCTAGCCGTCAGCATGTGCTGTTTACTGCATCTATCTACCAATAAACTTACAGTTTTCTTTATAGACTTCTTCAGCAGTAGTGGATCATCTTTTACTTTTTCACCTTCAGCTTTTTGTAAGATAGTCTTCCAGGCCATTTTCTCTTTCAGTTCTTTCACTTTACTTCCTTCTTCTTTTTCTTCCAGTTGTTTGAATTTTTCTTCCTGCAGCTTCAAATTTTCTAGAATTCTCTTAGGATCTTTCTCTTTTTTGTTAAGTGGCTTGTCTGCAATCAATATAAAATTATAATAAGTAAACCATGTAGATGTAGCTGCGGCTAAGCATGCATCATTTAATGACTTATTATGAGATTTTTTTGGCAGAATTCACCTAGGTGAATTAGCTCAGGTGAATCTAGTGTACGGCGGGGACTTTGTATCCTATTTATGACCATTCTGCCTTTTTTGAAATATTAATTACTAGCTGCCCCGCCCGCGGCTACGCTCGCGTTGGTTTTCGACTTTTCCCTGTACCATTTCTATCTCTGTAATAAAATTTAATTAAAACTTTTTGCCCACTCTACCATTTTTCCCGCGGTAAAAGGTAGCTTATATGCATCTCCAAGGTCTATTCTATCATACCCCAAGCTCAGGTTGGTGATACCAAGTTTCATCAAGTTTCCGCCCCACGGCTCTACCCGGGCTTACAGTCATTCCCGTGGGAATGAGGTATTTTCCCGAGGTAAAAAGTAGCCTATGTCCGTCCCCAAGGTCTATTCTATCTCCATGCCAAGTTTCATCAAAATCGGTTCAGTGGTTTTGGCATAAAAGCGTAACAGATAGACAGACAGACAGAGTTACTTTCGCATTTATAATATTAGTAGGGATAGGAATTTTTCGAGTTATTATTTTTTAAAGGGTGGCGGCACCACTTAGCTCCTGTAGGCCCCTTAATTCATGTGTTTGTCTAAAGTTGAAAAAGTAAAACAAAATTCTGTTGCATATAGGAAACCTATAGAATTTTTTTCTGGCATAAGGCACTCATGGCACTAGTTATCTTTGTACTAGTGTCGAGTTTTTAGATTGCTACTCCTTCGTGCTCCGACAGATTGTTTATAAGATTTCAGTAGTAAGAAAAATATCTTTATTCTAAATTTGAAATCCCTTTAAAATTTAAATCAGTATCCAACTTTTAAACAAAAGAGGAATAAAAAAAATGTGGGTTAATGATTACATTTGAAACACTTAAATAAATTGCTTCTAACAAGCTTCTCTACATTTAAAAATAAAGGAAAATGTTTGTTGACTGGATTCTATAGTATAGGTATTAAAAAACTTTAGTATCTTACCGTGGTGCCCTACATTTGTGAAGTCGAACTTTGAAAACACTAGTTTGCCATCCATATTGAAGATAGGTTTAGATGCATGTTCAACTTTCGGTTTTTTCTCTGGAATTTTATCACCCATGTCATGTGTCTTGGTAAAATCAACTGCTTGACCTTTTATTTTATTTTTTTGTCTTTCTTTTTTCTTAATTTTTTTATTGAGCTTGCTGCTTATGCTTTTTTTGACTAGTTTACTTTTTAAATTGAATTTTTTCTGACATTTAAGTTTTTCCAACTTTTCCTCTAACTCTGCAATGCTTCGAGCTCGCTTTGGAAGTTCTTTTTCTTCATTGTTTGGAACTTTATCATCCTCAACTTCTTCATCAGAATCTTCATCTGAAATAAATTCTGTATTTAACCAATGACAATTATAAAAAAAATATTTACTACTGCTACACTGTGTGAATTAAATTCAGTTCAATGGGCTTAATTCGGGTGAGGGTGCTACATATTCGGGTGCTAAAATATCAAAATTTATGTTCTTGGTCTTTTTCATTCACTTGGGAATCGAAAGGGATGGGAGATGAATGAATCTAATTTTGAATGAACAATATTTAGAATAAGAGTGCAGCTGTTAAATTCAGCTTAATTTTAAGTGGGATGTATTCGCATTAGGGGCCGTCCATTAATCACGTGATCTTTTTTTTAGCATTTTTTAACCCCCCCTCCCCCTTGGTGATACGTGGTGAGGTTTAAGCATACCCCCCAGCCCCCACCCAACATCACGTGTATTAAAGTACCTGCAAAGAATCTTAATTTTTTTAGAATATTATCTTTAAATACAGGTAAAAAGTATAACCTTATTTTATTCTGAAATTAAGGGCTATAATAAAAAAGGCCTAGACAGAAAGGTTTGAGGTAGTTTTTGACTGGAAAAAATAAATACACGTGATATCTTACCACACCCCCACTCCCCCCTTGTGATATTTGGTGATTTTTGTCAAACCCCCCCCCCCCCCTTTTAAGCCTCACGTGATTAATGTGATCTTTTTTTTAGCATTTTTTAACCCCACCTCCCCCTTGGTGATACGTGGTGATGTTTAAGACTACCCCCCACCCCCCCACTCAACATCACGTGTATTTTTTGTACCTGCAAAGAATCTTAAATTTTTTAGAAGATTATCTTAAAATACAGGTAGTAGCAGTATAAAGTATAACCTCATTTTATTCTAAAATTAAGGACTGTGATAAAAATGCCTAGACAGAAAGGTTGCAGGTTGTTTTTGACAGGAAAAAATAAATACACGTGATATCTTACCACACCCCCCTCCCCCCTTGTGATATTTCGTGATTTTTGTCAAACCCCTCCCCCCCTCCTTTCAAGCCTCACGTGATTAATGGACGGCCCCTTACCTTTTATTTGCGGAAGAGCCACGACTGAGAAAATATTTTTCAAAAACTGAAACTCCTTTGTTATTATATTTCTCAACTGTTTATTATTCAGGTGGTGCTTTTGCGGAGACATCACTACGGGCATCTAGAAGTAGTTCTCCTGAAAGAAAGAAAAATATCTTAGAATAATATTCATAACCTACAAAGCGCGTGTTTATACTGTAAACACAGACAGGCGGGGTTACTAATACCGCAAAAGGCACCGTAAAGTTTACCTGAATATAATTTTAATAAATCCAGTAAATTACGAGTTTTTTGAAAATAGTCTATATATATTTCTTAGTTATAAGAAAAGAACACACAGGTCACAGACAGAACATATATTATAGCATGCATGATAGCATGTATGTATAGCAAGCAAGCACAATAGACCAATAGACTCTGTCAGCGAGCGAACGAAACGAAACAAACAAGAGAGGAGGGAGGGAGGGAGACAGACCATGAGACGGATATTAACGTTCGACCCGATAATATTCGCGTACTGAACCGACCTAGATTTCTATGGTTTGTCTGTTTCATATTCATAAAAATGACCTCTTTCTTTTCTTGAAAGTTATTAAAAATAATGTAACACCAAAACGTTTGGCAAGGTCATACGCACCCCACCATACGTGACGTGTGCACCCAGCACCACACACCACCCACCCACCACCACCACACCACCACACACACAGCGCACACTCCGCCTTTCTACTACGGTGACAAATTACGTATTCAGAGATAATTTTCTATAGTTTTATTTTATCGTATTGTTTGAAAAAATGTGCGCATTGCATTGTATTGTATCTGTATGTAATTTGTATCATTGTATTGTATCATTTGTATCTATGAATGACTGTTGACGACGGCTGTATGGATGGCGTCTTGCTTGCCTGTTCCACTCCCACCCAATGGAATTTTTTTTTAAGTTTATTTTATTCTTAAGGGATAAGGAAAAGGCAAAGGATTCTAAGCCCATACAACCTAGTCTTTTGTAAGTTTAATTTCAAGAATGCAAGGGTGTATGTGTGTGTGTGTCCTTATCTTGCTTCGTTAATTATAGCACTAATTCCTTCCACCTTCCTTTGACACAACAATTTATCATGAAAAACTATTTAAAGGATGAAACAATGAACCCGCCATTTCTTTTCGATTCCCGCGTAAAACTACCGGTAAAACTCCGTTCCCTTCCCAACAGATAGATAGGAACAATTGGAAAAAAAAACTTTTTGACATTTTGTTTAAAAATATTTTCCAATTTGTATGTTTGTTTATATTTGTGAGGGGATTTAATCGTTTTATACCATGAGATATCTTCAAATAATAAGAAAACTCACCACTAATACAAAACAGCATGCATCTTTTACGGAAGAGCTACAAAGAAATTTTATACCAACTAACGCCTTTCAAAGAACATTGCTTTCATGTGGTTCAGCTTTAGTTGCTCTTCTCGATCCACATCGGGCTGATATGATTGCTTGCATGGGCGAAGTCACTGGCGAAACGGCTCTGAAGTATATGAAGAACAAAATGAATGAAACTGAAGAAGGCAGATCAATATTGTTAGAGCAACCCCGCATTAATTCTAAAACAGTATCATTCAAATGGCTTGCGACCTTACCAGAAGACACTTTGGGTAGGGTTTACGCGGATTTTATGAGAGACAACAATATCACAGCTGATTCTAGGTTGCCAGTTCAGTTTATAGAAGACCCTGAATTAGCATACATTATGCAGCGATACAGAGAAGTGCATGATTTAGTACATGCTACTTTGTTTATGAAGACAACAATGCTAGGAGAGGTAATAAAACCTTAATCATTTCTTTTTAAGGCCTCAATTGTTTTTCTATAAGCCTCATATTTTTTTTTTTACAAACCTTCTGGTCAAAAACATCCTTTGGTTTTAGTTATTTTATAGTTAATTCTCTTAGGTTCATCTGGGAGAGGTTTTGCTTGCTAGAATATGTTTTCAACACTATATTGTAGAATCTTTATAATTTGACTAACAGGTAACAATAAAATGGGTTGAAGGAATTCAAACAAAACTGCCTATGTGTGTCGGGGGAGGAATTTGGGGTGCAGCCAGACTCAAACCAAAGCACCGTCAATTATATATCAAATACTACCTACCATGGGCCATATGGACTGGCAATAATGCTAAATTTATGCAAGGTAACTTGACAAGCACATATTTAACGCGGCGACAAAGTAATCTAAATTAGGGATACAAAAAAAATGGAAATGGGTGCTACAAATAATGGGTTGGCGACTATTATGAGCTATCATGTTAAATATGAATTAGCTACAAAATAAATGAATTGCAAGGCATTGAGTATTTGTTTTGCAACTAAATTTATTTTCAAGCAGAAACATATGGCAGATTAAAAAACACAAATAGGCATTTAAATATGGCTTCAAAAGTATTTTTTGTGACATCTTAAGAGCTCTAAACAAAGTTTAAAACAGGATGCACAGTTATTATCTTATCTTTTTAAAGTGTATATTATGGTTATGTAAAAATCAATGCCTTAATGAGCTTTTTTAGATGGAAACCAACAGTAGACAATTCCAAATGAAACCTCACTAATATTATTAGTCGCCTAGTTATTATTTACCCTGCCTATATTTGCAGTCGACTTGCTTATTATTTTTACTACCTTATAGTAGCTGCCATTATTTGATTTTTATGATAGCCCAGTTTTGAGGCTTATAATGATAATTAAAGCCAAATAATTTAATTGCTGCCAATTTTTTTTTGTTGCTAACAGTTTGTCGCCGTTTCAGATTTTAGTCGCCTAGAAAATAATAAGCCTTTTTTATTTATATTGAGTAAGCAATGAAATACATATAGTATATACTTTTGTTATTGACATACTTAAATTGACTTCAATTACAGGAATTTACTATGAGAAAAGGTGGGAACAGCATATAGATGACTTTCACAAGGAAATGAACATTACAAGATTAATTAAAAAGTAATTTCTTGTTAGTTAAATGTAAATTTTGCAGTTAGGTCATTCATTACATTAAATTTAATATTATTTTAAGAAAAAAAGAAACAAATGCATAATACTTTTAAAAATGTATTATGTACAAATTATTTTATTTAGTTCAAACTAAGACTGCATAGTAGTAATCTGTGAGTAGTAATAGTAACAGTGCAATAAATAAAAAAACTTTAAATTTTTGTACAACTGTGTTTGTAATTATTAGTATTACTTAATAGATCTTTTTAGAAAAAAATATTTTTATATTATTAGCAGTACATAGAAAATTTTCATAAACATAGTTAACTTCAGCCTAGAATTATAAATCATAACAACATTTCTGAGCTATGTCCATTGGCATTGTGAATGGGAGTGACACGTTCTCCAACTCGAACGACCCACTCGTACCAGACTCGGCGGGAGTCCCGGCAGCGCCAGAACGTTGCTGTTATCGTCTCACCTCGAGCCACTCGTAGGGGAGTCTGGAAGACAACCAAAAAATTAAATACCTGCTGCATCAAAGACTAAAAAGAACATACGGCGTCACTCAGTAGGTTTTTTATTTTGCCGGGCTTTTTACTAGAGAGCACTTAGGCACCTATTCCACTGGCGACAAAGACAAGACGAAAGGGACGCAGTTATGCGTTAGAATGAGATACAGATACACCGCGCTCACTCTTGCGCATAACTGCGTCCCTTTCGTCTTTTGTCGTCGTCGCCAGTGAAATACCTGCCTTAGAGGCCTTGAAGTGATACCAGTCAATCCCAATTAATATTACTCTTGTGCCATCTACTGTATACTAATTAATGTTTTAAAGAGGAAAGATTTTATAATTTGTTTGTTTGTTTGCATTGAATAGGCTCTGAAACTACTGAACCGATTTTGATGAAACTTGGTATAAAGATAGAATAGACCTTGGGGAGTAACATACATAGGCTACCTTTTACTGTGGGAAAATTCCTCATTTCCAAGAGAAAAACTTAACGCGGGCGAATGCCGAATATTATATTATTTAGTACTTTAACATATTATATGCCTTACTCTTTCCATATGTTTCAATGAACATTTAAGGTTGACCTCGGTTATTTATTTATTAGGCATAGTGTTATTGTTTCATACTTCGGCGCCACAGTACATAAAGTCTACCAGTTACCTGAGAGTGTTATTAAAAGTACATTCCGCCCGAGTCTAATGAAAAAATAAACCTTACAAACCATGAACTTATTCAATCTGCATTATTTATTATTATATTACTAGCTGTCTGCCCGCGGCTACGCCCGCGTTGTTTTCCGACTTTTCCGTAGTAATTTTGAACTATCCCACGGGAACTCTTTAATTTTCCGCGTTTTATAGTATCCAAGATGTTGACCAGGGATGTAAAGAACTATCATGCAAAATTTCATTCGAATCGGTCCAATAGTTTTGGAGATTTGCCCGTACAAACAGACAGAGAAACAAAAAAAAGAAAATTATCTAGATATGTTCTAATTTACTTAAAATCTAATCTTATAACAAATATATTATTCGTGCACTAAAAATACTAATCTTGCACCAAATATCTAAGGGCGCGTACCGAAGCGGGGGGACGGGGGGCACAGCCCCCCGCAAAAAAAAAAACAAATCTACCCAGAATCAAATCGGTTGGTTAGGTTAGACTGATGTCAATAACAGAGCGGAGGGAGCCGAGCGAGCGGAGCGAGCGTGCCGCGGCAGCGGCCGGCCACGCCCGTAGTTTTGAATTTTTCAAAGTTGATAACTCAAGAAGTCTCAAGTTTGCATGTTTTGGTGCACAATTAGTATTTTAGGTGGAACAAGAGTATAATTTGGTGAAGATATTTAGGTGGAACAAGAGAATAATTTGAGGTACGGTTAAATACTATCCTTTTTTTTCTATGTACAGACATTAGATCTCTACAGTTTTATTATATTATTATAGACTTATACCTTTATTGGTATGAAGACAGGAAACCACGAGATCATTCCAGGACTATGTGTAGAGGGTTCAATGCTGATAATTTCATCTTCAAATAGCGTGCAATGAAAATACCCGCCAAAACCATGCATCACATTATCTTGTGTCACTTTCCATGATATTGTTTCAGATCTTCGGTTGTCTGTAAGCGGTAGGTTTTTATAATCCATAATTTCTTGACCTTCATGATTTTTTACGCCTTTCGCCGGATGGTTGAACGTGAACACAAGCTGAAAACAAAGTATTTTCAATTAAGGTAAGAGTATCGTCCACTAACTCCCCACCCACATAGACGTGATAAGCTGAGTGTAGTGTGTAATAAAGCCAAACCAGAAAAATAAGAAACCTGTACTGGGGGTGCCACATGTATTTGTTACTGGCAACAATTTCCTTTGCAAAATTAGTTCCGCAATCAATTCCGCAATATGGTCCCTCTTTTATATTTTTCTGGTCAAACTTTATAACGTATTTTCACGGGTCTTGTTAGCAAAGAATCTTTTAACAGCTCCGCCATTTATATACGCTTTTTTATAATCATACAAAGAAGCCTTTACCTTTGTATCGGCTATACTATGTTTATTCTGCATATAAACGACCCAGAGCGTCTCGAGGTTCTTGTCTTTTTGGTTGGAAGGTCCCGATGATGGCAATGACGCCTTAGCCGCGCCCCATAGTCGAGGCGTCGATATAGGAGCGACGTAAGATCTGTATTCGCAGGGTATCGAAATGCCGTCTGGTTTCAACAATCCTACCGCGCCATCGAGACACTCCGGCGATAATTCGTTATCGCCCCATGATCCTGAAATAACAAAAGACCTGCATTAACTTTTAAGCTGTACTTAGCTAATAAGCAGTTTTCAATTAACTTTTTGCGTTTATAAAATTCCCAGTTACGTGATCGCCATCTACCGAGGCTTATTCAAATCAACACAATATCAGAAATAATAATTGCGACAAGAGAACAACCCCGGTACTATTCTCAGGCAGAAAAAGAAAATTCTAAGCACATATAGTACACAAGTAAAAAGAAAAGCGTTCGAGTTCGGGAAGGGATTAGAATCCGCATTTCCTTGCCATACAGGCGCATAGTATCCACTACTATAATACTATATGGGGGATAGAGAGTACAAACAAAGCGATATTTTACCTAACAGTTCGGAGACAATGACGTCGGCTTTCGGCGAAAGGTTCATATGTCGCATGTCACCCGGTATGAGCGTGATGTCACGCTCCCGCCATATCTCACGCACTTGAGCCGCTAACACCACCACGGCACAAGGATTTTTTTCAACAACAATTACCTGTAAAGAGTCGTATCGTGTGTAAAAGTAAGTATGTGGTATGAATGAAATTATTCTATTGCAACCAAGCCTTTCGCACCTCGAAAAACTTAAAATCGCAGTAGAGGCGTAAACGGACCACTGATGGCAATGCAGGAAAGTAATAAGTTAATAACACTAAGCGGTGCCGTTCATGTGGAACAGAAAAAGGTGTGCTGTTTGCGCGCTAGAACTAAACAGCGTAAGTGCCAAGTTCATGTGAGTCCTTTACAAAAAGAATCATAATATACGGTCGAATTGAGAAACCTTCTCCTTTTTTGAAGTCGGTTTAAAAAATACTACATATAATAAAAATGTTTCGAAACCAGATTTTAGTAACGTAGAATACCATACTTCTGACTAAGTTTCAACGTCACTTAGCCGTTCAACTATAAGAAGTAAAAAAAGACAATGAGCTCAATTCTGCCGTGGCCGCTAAAATCTCTAAATTTAAGTTGTTGGTCTCTTTCATACATATGGGAATCGGAAAGGTTGAATGTCCATATAGGTATATAGTGGCATCTGTAGACGACAAAAAAATGTAATTTACGGCGTTTGATGATTAAGCAATTTCCTTTTGCTGCATTAGTCCTTAGGACTGAAAGAATGATTTAAGAAGGGGAGCCACATAATTTTTTAATGTATTTTTTTTTTATTTTTTTTTTGGTATGAAGTATACCTAACACTAGCATTGTAGCTACTAGCTTATGTTTGGTATCAATTTCGAGTAAATCAAACACGTAGAATTCATTTCTGCTATTCATTTTGCAACATTTTTCACAGAAACGCAAAAAAAAACATTAAATAAAAATCGTCATTTTTCTTTTTTTGTACAAAGTCATCCTTATCATTTTTAATTTAACAGATAATAAAATAACAATAATTTATTTAGAAAGCCCATTTAATCTCCTTTTTAAAAAGTACCCACATGATGGATAAAAAATTATAACATGGCTGAAAAAAATACATCTCGTCACAGTAATAAAGAACATTATAAATTAAATAGACCTGTTTTTGACTTCAAACTCTTCTGATAAAAAAGATAGATACCTCCAACAAAAGATGCCCTTAAGATGCATATTATGCGGGCAGCTTATCAAGCAGGGCAAGTGTGGGGACAAGCCCTATAATAATTGCCTGAAATTGTCTCGCCGACGAACTGGGGTTGGACTGACACAGGGGATGTATGGAAGCCGACATGGACCACGCAGGCCTATATCTGGGAATCTGTAAGCCAGCTTACCAAATGTTCCTGTAAAAAAGGTTGCAGAGGTCGATGTTCCTGCAGCCATAAAGGGTTGCCATGCACGCAGTTATGTAACTGCAGAGTAAACTGCGATAATTCAAGGTACAGTTATTATGCTTATATTAAAACTTCAAATATAATTTTAATAGATTCTCTTATAATTAACTATCTTAGGCACTTATCCTTATTTCGTTTGTTACAGTGTAATAGACAGCAAGGCATTATTAGACGAAATGGAAGATGATATTCCATAATAATAAACCACGACGCGACGTTTATTGTGATTATAGATGTAATCAATAAATATTGGAAAATAAGGCATTTTAGTTTACTTTATACATGAATCTCAATAACAGCCCTAATTTAGAGACGCCTATTTTATCTCAAACTGCACTATCTTTTTTATCAGAAGAGTTTGAAGTCAAAAACAGGTCTATTTAATTTATAATGTTCTTTATTACTGTGACGAGATGTATTTTTTTCAGCCATTTTATAATTTTTTATCCATCATGTGGGTACTTTTTAAAAAGGAGATTAAATGGGCTTTCTAAATAAATTATTGTTATTTTATTATCTGTTAAATTAAAAATGATAAGGATGACTTTGTACAAAAAAGGAAAATGACGATTTTTATTTAATGTTTTTTTTTGCGTTTCTGTGAAAAATGTTGCAAAATGAATAGCAGAAATGAATTCTACGTGTTTGATTTACTCGAAATTGATACCAAACATAAGCTAGTAGCTACAATGCTAGTGTTAGGTATACTTCATACCAAAAAAAAATAAAAAAAAAAATACATTAAAAAATTATGTGGCTCCCCTTCTTAAATCATTCTTTCAGTCCTAAGGACTAATGCAGCAAAAGGAAATTGCTTAATCATTAATCGCCGTATAATTTAGTGTACACACGCTACTAATAATCCTCCCCTAACAAACCTTAACGAAATTCCATTCTGACAATGCTAAAACTTGCTATTCCCTTGGTACTAGTTGGTATCGTTGTAAAAAAGTTGCTATCATTATAATTCCGGAGATATTGCTATAGTTTAGGGAGGATTATAGCTTGATGTTCAAGCTATAATCCTCCCCTCTCGTGTAGCCTAACGGTGGGGTCTTTCGACTTACTTTATATCCAAAAAGTTAGTATCAGATTGCTATTCATTGCTCAGTTAAGAAAGAACACTGGTCGCGTTGTAATTCCGAAGATATAGCTGCAGGTTGGGGAGGATTATGGCTTGAGCATTTTAATTTTGCTCTTTTCTGCACAACGCTTTGTTCTTTTATCGCAAAATTGGTATCAACCTTTACTACTCATTGGTACTGTAAAACTACATTCGATTTATTACGCTAAACATCGTAAAAGTACTTTAAAAATGCATGTAAACTTCAAATTAGTTTTGAATCCCTATAATGCACGGTCCGATGACGTACAACCCGACAAAAAAAAACAAAATGTCTACAATAAATCTCACTGTTCTTATTATTTTACTAGCGTCATCTATGGAAGTCTTAAAGAACGCTTATTTTTTTTAATTTCAAGCTGTCAGAGAATCTTTCCGGCCGTGCTTTGCTAGCTGTGCATTATTTGACCATGCATTATAGGGACTCAAAACAAATTTTGTATGTGGAAGTTTACATGCATTTTTAAAGTACTTTTACGATGTTTAGCGTAATAAATCGAATGTAGTTTTACAGTACCAATGAGTAGTAAAGGTTGATACCAATTTTGCGATGAAAGAACAAAGCGTTGTGCAGAAAAGAGCAAAATTAAAATGCTCAAGCCATAATCCTCCCCAACCTGCAGCTATATCTTCGGAATTACAACGCGACCAATGTTCTTTCTTAACTGAGCAATGAATAGCAATCTGATACTAACTTTTTGGATATAAAGTAAGTCGAAAGACCCCACCGTTAGGCTACACGAGAGGGGAGGATTATAGCTTAAACATCAAGCTATAATCCTCCCTAAACTATAGCAATATATCCGGAATTATAATGATAGCAACTTTTTTACAACGATACCAACTAGTACCAAGGGAATAGCAAGTTTTAGCATTGTCAGAATGGAATTTCGTTAAGGTTTGATAGGGGAGGATTATACCTATAAGGACATAAGGTTGAATGAATTTAATTTTGAATTAATGATATTTAAAATAAGCAGCGCAGCTGTCAAATTCAGCTTAATTTAGTCGGGATTATTTTAAATGCTTGACGTCTCTAAATGTAGGTTGGCAATCACCTGTCCCTTTTCGTTCTTAAGAACGTGAAAGGGACATATGATTTTTAAATTTAAGTTAGAGCGTAATATGTAGAATCGGGCCCAATAGATGTTACTTTGACGCGATTTTCTATCGATTAAAAGAAAATATCAAAGCAAAAAATGCATACGTTTTTTGCCTATGTTCTTCCGCAAGGTCTATTCTACCTTTGTGCCAGCTCCGCCCGCTTTCACAATTTTTCCCGTGGGATTGAGAAGTTTTGCCGCGGTGATGATATTGTAATATTTTGAAGACTTGTTACTAGTAAACTCCTGGGTGAATGTACACGAGTGTACCTAGTCCAAATTCAAGGCTTGTTGGGCAACAGTCAACAGTGGGGTGAACGTCCTCGTATCCGTTATCAAGTTTATGAACGCGTGAAACGTGTTTCCAATCAAATGAGTATTTAAATTATTTATAGTCAAGTTATGTATATGTGAAAATCATAATATCTACTTGTACAAATTACGAGGATTATCGATTCAAATACACTAAAATTTTCAAGGTGCCGCCTTAACTCTAGCTAGGGTGGGGTGTGGGGTGGATAATTTAAGAATGGTTTTGAATAGTACAAGAATATTGAATTGGAAATAAAAACTGTACTTATTTAACAATTTAAATAAGCGCCTTTTTCTATACATAACGACATTGGTGGTGTTTCTCCCAAGTCACACTAACTTAAGGGGCTCCCTGGCGATTTCGGTCATTTACAAACTCTTTAGAGTACACGTTACTATAACGTAAATTAAAACTTACAAATATATGTTGTTGCTTAGTTTCAGTTCTTTATTATGACTTCAGGTAATTTCATAATATTTTCTAATTAAAGAGAAATACCAATTTCTCTGAACATCCAATTCAAGTACATAAACTGAATAGGCTTTCTTAATTTACGACTAACAATAATGAAACATATATTTTTATACTAGAATCATGTAATACTTTAATATTACCAAGCCGTTTTTTGTTATGTTTAGTATTTATTGAGAAAAACGTAAAAATCCGATCTCAAAGAAACTCGGGACTCGCGGTTCCCTGCGCGGGCGACGGGCGGCAGACGGCCCACGGCCTTCGTACCTACGCAGAGGTTGTGTCGCTCGTCGCTAAAAACCGCTAAAATCGCGCTGAGTATTATTTTCGCTCGGTAGTTTTGTTAGTTGTTTTTGTGAATGATTCTCTGACCATATATTTTTCTGATTAGTGACTTTTTTGTTATTTAGTGATAATCTAGCAATATTGGCGAAAGGACGCAATTTTAGTTATTATTTTAGTGTAGATTATTGTTTTAGTGATTATAGGTTATTGTTTTAGTTTAGAGTAAGTAAGTTATTGTGACAGGACACCTTTAGCATTTTAAAAATCAATTGTGTGCTTCATCAGAATTGGATTTTAATTTTCCAAAATGCCTAAAATATCCAAGGTCAAAAGAGTTCGTCAGGAACAAATGCAAAGATTCCGGTAAGTACACAGATACATATCTATTTTGTTTTTTCTAATTCGCATTTGCAGTTTTTGCATAATTAATCTATATTGCACTAACATTGTAAAGCTACCTACATATTTGTTCTGTTTTGAATTTCATTAACAATTGTGTAATTTCTTCAAAAGGACTACACAATTTCGCTACTAATTGAAAGAGGTCATGTGGCGTGATATGAAGTATGTCTGTTTTACGTTGTATCTTACTTGGTTCGAATCTCCGCTTCCTTTTTTGTTTTTTTTTTTTATTAATTATGTCACCACACCAGATTTTTTTTTATTTCGTCATAACTCTTTTTTTTGTTTTAGCAGAAATAATAGAAAATTTCAACAAAATATTGAAAATTCTGACCAAGGCTTGGAAAGTGGTGTCGATCCTGTCTCACCAAAACACATCCCAAAGTAAGTGGAAAAAAATAGACCTGGAGCCCTGTGCTAAACTTTTTGTAAATATTTTAAAATTAAATATTTGTTTCAGAAATCAATTAGGACGGTCTGCATTGCTAGAAATTAATCGAAACAGTGAACTTCAAAATTTGGTCCCGCTGCAACCTAGTATCAATCCAGTTACAAAGTGAGTGTGAAAGTATAAGGCCATTTCAAATGAGTTGCAATAATTTTAAGGGTTATCATAATAATGTTTTAATTTAAAGTTTCTGCACTTTGAATTTCAATTATAGACCAGGCGCTTATAGCATTTTTATTCGCTAAATTGTGTTAATTGGCGTTTATCATCGTGGTAAAAGGATTGGCCAGTCAGCGTGAGGACTCGCTGACTGTTGCCCAGGGTGCGCCGGACGTACAAAATTTATGGTACATCACACGGGGAGGCTCCTGTAATATTTGTTTTTTTTTAAACGTACACAAGATGTTTGGGAATAACAATAATTTACTCGGTTTTCAGCGTTACTTACGAAGAACTGAGACTGCAACCAAATGAAGTCATGATTAATATGGTTCATAATGAAGAATCACAAGAACTCAGTGAGATGAAGTGTCCAGATTCTGATTGTCAGGATGAGGTGTGTACATTCATATATGAATCATTTTAGAAGAGATTTAGTTTATCAAGTATAAAACCAATCGATAGAAAAACCAATAATAATTTATTTTCTGTTTCAGTTAATGGTTACTACGGAAAAAGAAGAAAGCTTCAATGAAAAACATGTTGGAAGGAGAATTGTAAATTTATCGTATTTTACCAAAGAATTACTTTCTTTATGTAATCACGGCCCGTTGGGCTGCTCAGCAAATGACATTATATTGACAGGTGAAAAACAACTTGGTCTGATATCGAAATTTACGTTCAAATGTAAAATGTGCAACACAGACTTCGTTGTAAATAATGACAACTGCGAAGAAAACAGCCTAAACCTAAATGCATGTGCCGTAGCGGGTACTGTTGCAATCGGTTGCGGCAGTTCGCAACTAGAAGAACTTTTGACGGCTATGGATTTGCCTAGTCTAACAGAAAATGTATATGACTCAAATCATAACCTAATAAGCAAACATTGGGAAAAAGTTCTAGTACAAAATATGCAAAAAGCTGGAATACGTGAAAAGGAGATGGCAATAGCAGAGGGAAAAATTACTAAAGAAGGACATGGGGATGTGGATGTCATAGTTGATGGGTGTTGGAGCAAAAGGTCTTATAAAAAAAACTATTCAGCTCTTTCTGGTGCTGCTGCCATAATAGGCAGAAAAACAGGACAAATTTTGTATTTGGGAATAAAAAATAAATATTGCCAAGTCTGTGCAACAACACCAGAGAATCAGGAACCTAAAGAGCACATTTGCTTCAAAAATTACAGCGGTCCATCAACAGGAATGGAAAGTACGATTCTTGTTAAATGTTTTAAAAAATCTGTAGAACAGCATGGCCTTGTATATGGCAGATTAATATCAGACGGGGATGCCAGCACGCATAGCAAAATTTTGGAAGCCCGGCCATATCCAAACAAAACTGTGGAAAAAATAGAATGCCGCAATCATCTGTTGCGTAACTTATGCAATAAGTTGCAAGCACTAGCAACGGAAACAAAATATTTATTAAAACACAGAAAATGTGTGACCAAAAAGACAATCTTAGCAATCCGTTGCACCGTAATAAAGGCTATTCAAAAACATAAAATTGATTCCGACGTTGAACTACTTTTCGACGACGTATTACGGTGTCATACGCACGCATTCGGTGATCATAGTCGATGCAAGGCATATTTTTGCACTAAAGTTGGGGAGGTAGATAACGAGAAGGTCACAAATGATTTTTTTACTAGTGCTTTGTGGCAACGAATAAATTTCATTGTGCAAGGAGTGGCTGCGCATTCACGAAGCTTAATACAAGATGTTGATAGCAACCGCGTTGAAAATTTCCACAGTGTGGTGGCCAAATTTGTAGGCGGAAAGAGGATCAACTTTTCGAAAAAGAACTCTTACCAATTAAGAGTCCACGCAGCTGCCGTGTCATTTAATGAAAAAAAGTCAATATCACGGTTGTATAAGTCGTTGAATGGTGGTAAGAGCCCTACAGGAAAAATTAAAAGATTAGAGGAGAAAAAAATTAAGAAAAACTTACAAAATAAACTTAAAAAAAGGCCAAGAAAGCGTTTATTCAAATCTTTAGGCCAAACAGATGCAGAATACGGAGAAGGCTGTGTCAAACCTGACGTGGACGAAGAAACTTTTCTGAAACTCAAAGAAACTTTTTTGAAAAATCTTAGGAAGACTGACGAGGAGATTGATAAAATACAAAAAAACACCATTTTGCAAAGTGACAGTGGTGAGTGGCTAGAGCTTCGCCGCTCTCTACTTACAGCGTCAAACTTTGGCAAAATTATTAAACGACGGAATGATACAAGTTGCGTTAATACGGTAAAAGAATTATTATATAAAGGCAACTTGGATCACGTGGCCTCTATCAAACATGGCCGAGAAAATGAAAGAAAAGCCCTCATTCAACTTAGCGGTCAAATTAATGAAAAAATTGAACGATGTGGTCTATTTATAGACAAAGAGCTACCATTCCTTGGTGCCACTCCTGACGGGTTGTGTGGTGATGACACTATCATCGAAATTAAATGTCCAATCACGGCTCACAAAATGGGACTGGAAGAAGCCCTAAAACAAAAAAAAGTAACTTTCTGGAAGGTAAACAAAAACGGGGAACAGGGGATTAATAAAACCCACAATTGGTATTACCAAATTCAAGGACAGTTACATATAACTGAAAGAAAGAAATGCATATTTGCCCTTTGGACCAGCGAAAATGAACCATTGAAAATTGAATTAATCGAAAGAGATAACAATTTTTGGCAACAAGAAATGCAAGAGAAATTGACAAAATTCTATATGGACTGTTTGCTTCCGGAATTAGTTGATCCCCGCCATACGCGAAATTTACAAATAAGAGATCCGGCATATATAACAGATTCAATAGAAAAGAAAAAAACAAAACAGAGTAATGAAAAATCTGTTAACTAGGAGATCTTGTAAAATACGTAATCCCACTAATATCATTAAGGCAAAAGTTTGGATGTTTGTTACTTTATCACGCTTCTACAACTGGATGGATTAATAACACTAGCAACCCGCCCCGGCTCCGCACGGGAAAATGGTTATTGTGGGTTATCCTTAAGCATATTATGCATGTATTATACATATAAACCTTCCTCTTGAATCACTCTATCTATTAAAAAGAACCGCATCAAAATCCGTTGCGTAGTTTTAAAGATTTAAGCGTACAAAGGGAGGGACATAGGGACATAGGGACAGAAAAAGCGACTTTGTTTTATACTATGTAGTGATGATGTGATACGCTACAAAATGAGATTTTTTGTGAAATGCTAGAATTCATTACAAGGAAATCTAAAGTCTCTTAGCATATATTTAAAGTTCATAATTGAATCATGTATAAACTTCCATCCGATTACCATGTTTGATACAATAAATGTTTCTTTCTTTCTTCCTGATTCTCTGGTGCTGTTGCACAGTTAACTAGGAGGTCTTGTGAAAATAAGTAATCCCACTCATAAAGGACGAAGTTCAAATACTAGACTTAAAAACGAAATCTACTTATTGCCTGAATATTATAAGTAGTAGGTATCTTAAAAATAGAAAAAGACGGAAAATTTAATAATTTATTATAATAAAATATTATGAGTTTGATTTATATTTATTTATCATCACTTAATCCACTTGATGCAGTCGAATCATCATCACTGCTGTTGTTTTATTATAATTATTAAATTATAATACGTAATTAATACGATACAGATTTTTAGTACATTTAAATATGTTTTTATTTTAAAGCAATTATGGATCATATACTAAATATTATTAAAGAAATGTTGTTTGCGTCGAACGAAAAATTTTTTGCTGTCAGAGCTCTTCCTCTACTAACTCAACTATAAGACACCTGCCCCAAGTCTATTATCAATTTGTGAAAAATAAACAATTCTATCATTGAATTATAATAGTATTTTATTTTTCAATAATAATTCTTATTAGTCTAAGATAATTGAAAAAGCACGTTTTTAAATTAATAAAGTAAATTCACTATCAAAATGAACATGAGCTACAGGACTACAATGCCGAATTTTGATAGCTAGTACAAAATAGCACCGACAGATGTCGATAGTAAAACATATTTTTTTAGAACCCATCGCGTGTACACTATCTCCTTTTAGTTCAACCACTATCCGGTAGATGGCTAATTTTTCGTAACAAACTAGAGGTGAAGGAAGCAAGGTGGGGTGTGTGGAAGGCTAAACGCTCAAGGTCATTGGCGTAGGGTAGCCCCTTAAATAGTCAGTCGCCCATCTTTTTCGTTTATATGGGAATCGATAAGGACAGGAGATGAAGTTAAAACGAAATTCAATCGGCTCAATTTCGGCGTGGCGTGGCCGCTAAGGCATCTATTTCACGGGAGACAAAAGACAAGACGAAAGGGACGCATTTATGCGTTAGAATGAGATACAAATACACCGCGCTCACTCTTGCGCATAACTGCGTCCCTTTCGTCTTTGACTACCATGAAATACCTGCGTAAAATCTCTAAATTTAAGCACAATTTAAGTTATTGGTGTCAATTCTAATAGAAACCGATTTTTTTTTATGTTAAATTTATCCCTTGTTGGAATAATAAAGGGTTCAAAGCCCATACAGGCTAGTCTTTTGTAAGTTTCATTTCTTGTCATGGGATCATGCAAGGGTGTTCCTTACATTCGTAATATGTAGAATCGGGCCCGCGTGTTTACTAAATGTACCTTGTGGAGACTCCCCGTGGGGTTTTGGTCGGGTATATTTAGCATGGCGCTTTCAAAATATTCGAACTACTAAATATACCCGAGTTGGAGTGTCATTATCGGGTATATTTAGGAGTGAATGATGAGCGCCAAGTGTTTTCAAATGTACCTTGTGGAGATTCCCTGTCGATTTTGGTCGGGTATACTTAGTACAGCGCTTTCGAAATATTTTAACTACTAAGTATACCCAAGTTGTGATTTCATAATCGGGTATGCTTAGGAGTGAATAGTATTTTGAATGCCAGCATAGTATGTCTACAAAGTGTACCTACCCCTATAGGATTTTAGTCGAAAATAAATAGCATGATAAAATAATTGAACTACTAAGTGCACCCGACTTAGAATGCCATAAAGGGGTATGTTTAGTAATTAATTGTTAATTTTTACTTAAACACTAAGTAGGTATATGTGGTTAGTGATATGATATATGACGTGATGGACGGGCCCGTAGCCTAATTGGTAGTACGTCTGCCTTCGTTACTGTGCTCTCAGAAGGGCCTCATATGTGAAACTATTTTATAATTTAGACCTTAAGATACTATAATTATTGCAAAGAAATAAATTGAATTGAATTGAATTCGAAGCACAGGGTCGCGGGTTCGAATCCCTGCCAGGGCAAACATTCAAACCAATAAACTTGAAGAAAAAAATGTTTAATGTCGTTAACCTACACAGCAGCTATCCAACTTTCATAGAAACAAACAAATAAAGAAGGAAAAAATAGCACGCGAAGCATGTGCGCGACAGAGACGATTAGACTAACGAAAGCTACGAATTATGTTCGGGTATAGATAGTAGCTACCAATAAAAAAAGTGCAGTCCTAACTATACCCGATCAAAGCCAAGCAGGCTATTGTAATCTAAGCAGGGTATATTTAGTAACGATTTATTTTTACATGGTGCTACTCTCTATACCCGATGTAGGTCGAGTCGGCGTGTCTTGCAGAGGTATATTTAGTAGTAGACATTTTGTAAGTTGTTCCTCCTAACTGTACCCGAAGATAGACAAGCTCGTGACGTCACTGGCGTCTCCACAAGGTACATTTAGTAAACACGCATCGGGCCCATTATCTCTAAAATCAATTACAATCTCCTGTCCCTTTTGGTACTTAAAAGCATAAATGAAAAAGGCTGGTCTTTTAATTTAAGTTAGAGAGACAGAACTACAATTAGTTATTAATTATAAATAGAAGGGTCATTGTACTTTACCTTAACTTTACTATTAGTGATATCAGCTGCGTTAAATGTGGCTCTAACTAGTGGTCCTCGCCCTGCCCCAAGCACCATCACTGTAAATGGACCATGAAGTTTTTTTTCAGCATGATCACAAATCTCATTGCTTGGATTTTCTTCAGTCTCTGAGGTAGTTTTACTCTGTAATCATACCATCATATCACCATAATATATTATAAATTTTTAATACACATTTTTTATGTTAGTGCATAAGCAAGCAGTATTCTTTATAATTAGGATCACATTTATTGTGAGAAGATTTAAGGGGCCTCAGGTGCTAAGTGGCGCCCCCACATTTAAAAAAATAATAACTCGAAAAATAATCAAAATTTCAAAAATCGTGAAAAAAAAAGACGGTGTTTTGTAAAACGGCCACTTTTCGCAATTTTTCCATCAATAACTACTAGCGAGATATAATAAATAAAGTTAATGGCTTCAATATATCCTACAAAACACCGCCACCGTCTAGATATTCGCCGTTTTAGATTTTTTAAATTTTGATTATTTTTCGAGTTACTATTTTTTTAAATGTGGGGGCGCCACTTGGCACCTGTAGTCGCCTTAACTCAAGAGAATATTTAGAGAACTTGACTCTTTTTTTTTGCTACATAACATAAAATTATCATAAATAAGTATTATTATCTACCTACCAACCAAAGGACGATGTGTCAAAACGTCCCCCCAAAAAACAAAAAACAAATAACATCGACCAACAGATTTGAAATGCATCTCAGTATATGCATCTTAGCTATGTGATTACTTTTTACTATGGCGACATCTTTCCGAAAAAATATCGTGTTGCTATTATTATTGGTATCCAAAATAACAGATTGTAAGCATTCAATTTTCAAATCCCATTGATCATAAAGTTAAAACTAGTTACTAGCCTTTCTATAGATCCATAAGAACCTATTGACACATACAAAAGATCTGTTGGAGGGGGGGGGACGGGGCTCATATAAAAAAGGTCATCATCCTTTTCTACTTACTAGCTTTCCGCCTCACGGTCTTTCTATTAAGTTTTTTTATTAAGTTTCGTTAAAATCGCTTTAGTAGTTTCGGAGCCTAATCAAAGCAAACAAATAAACAATTAAATCTTTCCTGTTTTAGTATTGGAAATAATTAGACTTACACTTTCAGATTTATTCTCCGAAGATTGTTTCTTTTGCAAGTGAATAAGTGCCTTCACTATGGCCTTTTGATATTGCTCATATTTTACTGGATCCTTCTCAAACACATTGTATGTGTGTGTATCCAAATTGTCTGCTAGAGGCTGTAGCGGGGTTTGTAAGTAGTCTTCCCACCTGAAAACACAATATATGTCAAAGTTGCAATTTTACAAAAGTAAAAATAGTAAAATATTAATCTTTATTGAAGAACATATTAATCAAATGGCTAACTTATAATTTTATTTTCTATTATTTATATTTATTGTTAGTTTCTTTTATAATTTTTATATAAAGTTTCTTTTATAATCAAAATTTTTTTGTAGAGGTTTGAAAAGTAACTTACAAACATTTCTAACAACTTACCCCCTAGCATAAGACAGCATAGGGTCTTCTGCTGTGTTACGCCTTCTCTGCCACAACTGGTACAAATACTGAAGGTAGAATTCGATGTTAGATCTCCTAGCACCACTGACAATCACTTGAGCATCTCTCTCCACCATGCTCACTACAAGTGCTTGGTGGGCTTTAGAAAGCACTGGGAACCTAGATTAAAGTGACAAAAAGAGCCATAAGGATAGGTTATACAGTGTGAGCTACTGCATGACAGTAGCTCGACTCGCGTCGCTCGGTCACACAATGCAAACTGCTGGCTGACAGCTACTGCACCATTGCACTTGCTTACAACGTTGTTGCAAAATAGACGAATAATCACAATATAAGCGATTACAAAAATACTTTGTGATTAAATATTTAGAATTGAAAGTGCTATAAAAAAAAAGAAGACAAGAAGTACGAGCTACTGCCATCTCCAATAAATTGTGCGAGTTGTCGACCGAGCGCGTGCGAGACGATACTTGTGGCGTGGTGGGGGAAAAATTCAAAATGTGTTTATTCAAAGTAAGATTTTACAAATCACTTTTCGACTTCGAAAGGAAGGCGAGTGGTGAGTAAAAACAAACAATGTTGTAGTAACTCAGAGCAAGCAACTGACATAACAGTAACTGGTATGATGCGGTCACACGGTGCAAGTAGCAGCACATCAGTCACTGACTAGGTCAGCTCGCATGCCAGCTCGCGTGTAACCAAGGCTTTAGTTGTTTGATGCATGGTTAAGAGCAAGAACATCTGTTTTTTTATGTTCAATTACACCGAATTTGACAGCTATGCATGTCCTAACTTCAATTTGAATCTTACAGAAAAAGATGTGTTATATTTTAATAAATTCAGAGCAGTTTCAAAAAAAAAAGATAATCTGAGGGACTAATTAGAATTAACTTCTTTTTTCCAGGACACTTCCTCATTGTACAAATTACAAATTTCATTTTAATTAATTTTTTTTGTTTTAGCTAACAAATCATTCTTACCCTTTTTTGTTGGTATGAAATATAGATGTGGGCACAATAATAGCTTTAACTGGCTCTCCTAACCACCGCTGAATTATCTCCTGTGATGGCAGATCAGCAGTTAATTCCAACACAACTCCGATCCGTTTGTCCCATTCCATCAGTTCATGAAACTTGGACCACCAGTGCCATGTTTCATTATAAGCGTCCTCATCATTGATTGCTTCAGAGGACAATGAATTGCGAAATGTGCGTTGACATATCATAGGCACTTTACACCATATTATTATTGGATGAAAACTTAAACATAAAATGACATTAATCAAATAAATATTTTTTTATAAATACAAAAGCTTTTCTCTAATAAATAGAAAAATATGTTGTTGACTCTCTGATCAAACGGGCTAGGTGTTCTAGGTCTAGGAGTAAGAGTTACTTACGTAGTCTCCAAAAAAGTATGGAGCAGTCTAGCAAGGTTACAAGAATCTCTTCCATGCAGTGACAGCATAATTGCTGGAACTCCAAGTCCTCTGCAATAGCACAGTTCTTCAAATAAACAGTCTTCATGTCTAGTGCGCACTATAGCATTTTGGATGTCCACATTTAAATAAGAAGATACTTTAGCCACTATCCTGGTAGTCCAGTCTTGAGGCGATAGAACCATGTCCGATCGAGTAAAACCTCCGACACTTCCGACACCCGCGACATAATGCCGCCGAAAACGTGGATGCACAATAGGTGCGACTATAAACGTATAATTACAATGTAGGGCCTCGGTCAAACACCCCTGTAAGTCGGGCGTAGTTGGATAATCCAAACCACAAGATATTTCCTGTTGAGACATATTATTACTCAATTCAATTCAATATCTCTTCACATTGATTGAATGAGAGAATTGTAAAGTTATTGCTTTTTTTTGGTTATGTTTTTTTTTCGATGCAGAAGTTTTTTTTTATTATCCCTTATGGGAAAGGCAAAGGGTTCAAAGCCCATACAGCCTAGTCATTAGTAATGAATGATAGGAGATCTTTAAGCCGGGTCCACAGCTCCGTGTTTTGGTGTTTTGAACACCCTAACATGTTAATTTTAACAAAATAGGGGCGTGGCTTAACAAGTTTTGTTCAGCCAAAACATAACATTGTTTGCCGAGACGAATGGATAACATCCCCCGCGTTCGCCTGCGGGGAGGGGAAGCGTCGGATTTTATGTTAGCGCTCATTGAATGAAGACGTCGTCCGTGCAAAAGTTTAGTTGGTTTGTGGAATAATGGAGTGGAATAAAGTAAGGAGGAAATACATGGAAAGTGGTTAAGCCTCAAGGGTCAATTTAGTAGAGAAAAGAAGAAGGTGGATTAAAACAGTTTTGTTAGCCAAAACATTAACATTAGACGCAGTGGACGGGCGGTTTTGATAAACAAATTACACAAACTTGTTTAGTTAGAATGTTTTGTTAGAAAATTGGCGCTCTGGCCCGGCTTTAGTTTCATTTTGTCGTCTTTCTTTAGTCATTTATTTCATCCGTGTTAAATAAACGTCTTCTGGTTTCATTTCTTGTCACGAATTCACATCATTCACGACTGCGGATGGGCAACGTACCGGGTTTTAACCCTCATGAGAGTAATAATCCATTATTGCCCATTTTTGCCCGGGTTAAAACCCAAAAAGGTGGGCAAAAACTCAAATACACTAACAATGGTAATTCAAGTGTCTATTATTGCAATAAACATATGAATATACGCGAAAAGCATGATTTAATTTTTAAAAATAGCCTACTCCACTTGTTACAAAGGTAACTGAAGAATCTGCACTAAATTATCCCTACTAATATTGTAAATTTATGCAAAAGGAACTGTGTCAGTCTGTTTGTTACGCTTTCACGCTAAAACCACTGAACCAATTTTGATGAAACTTGGTACAGAAACAGAATAGACCTTGGGGAAGGACGAAGGCTACCTTTTACAGCGGGAAAACACCTTTTTCCCACGGGAAAAATGATAGCGGAGGAGAAAAGTCTTCATGAAACTTGGCACAGAGATACAACGGACCTAGGGGATGGATATAGGCTGCCTTTTACCGCGGGAAAATATCTCATTCCCACGGGAAAATTAGTAGAGCGGGCAGATTATTTTAAAACTTGGTACAGAGATAGAATATACCTTTGGAATGATATAGGCTACCTTTTACCGCGGGAAAATACCTCATTCCTACGGGAAAAGCGGACCTGCGGGGCGGAAAGTTTTAATGAAACTTGGCACAGAAATAGTATAATAGAAAGACCTTGGGGATGGATAGCCAGTGTTCAGCAAAAAGTAATTGTTATTCGCTACCTTGAGTTGCAGTTACAAATTTTGAAAAGTAATTCAAATTCCTTTGATTCAGTTCTGTTTTTTTAATCCGCGATTTTCTTCGTTTTTCAATGGACTTAAGAAAGGTGCAAAATCCAAAGTATTTACTTTAAAGCTCTGTAAAGATTTGTGGAAAAAAGGGTTAAATGATTAATATTGATCAAAGAGATTTATTTTTGTTTTTAGCCTGAAAAATGACAAATGACGAATCTAAGGTCACCATGTGAAAAAATTGCCGCCATTTCGATTGTTTTTGTTTTTCAACGGATTGCTTTCAAAGTCGATATCTAGGGCTCCCAGTGGTGTCCAATGACGAATCAGATGTCAAAATTGGAAAAAATGGCCGCCATTTTGAATTCATTTATTTCTGAACGGATTGTTTTCAAAATTGATATCTAGGGTCCCCAGTGGTGTCACATGACGAACCTGAGGTCAAAATTGGATAAAATGGCCGCCATTTTGAACTTTTTTGTTTCTGAACGGATTGCTTTCAAAATTGATATCTATGATCTCCGTCACTAGTGGTGACCGATGACGAATCTGAGGTCCAAATTGGAAAAAAATGGCCGCCATTTCGAACTTCTTTGTTTCTGAACGGATTGTTTTCAAAATTGACACCAAGGGTCGCCAGTAGTGTCACATGATGAATCAGAGGTCAAAATTGGAAAAAATGGCCGCCATTTTGAATTCATTTATTTCTGAACGGATTGTTTTCAAAATTGATATCTAGGGTCCCCAGTAGTGTCACATGACGAACCTGAGGTCAAAATTGGATAAAATGGCCGCCATTTTTACCCCTTTTTGTTTCTGAACGGATTGCTTTCAAAATTGATATCTAGGGCCGCCAGTGGTGCCGGTGACGAATCTGAGGTCAACATTAGAAAAAAATGGCCGCCATTTTGAATTCATTTATTTCTGAACGGATTGCTTTCAAAATTGATATCTAGGATCTCCGTCACCAGTGGTGACCGATGACGAATCTGAGGTCCAAATCGGAAAAAAATGGCTGCCATTTCGAACTTCTTTGTTTCTGAACGAATTGTTTTCAAAATTGACACCAAGGGTCCCCAGTAGTGTCACATGATGAATCAGAGGTCAAAAACGGAAAAAATGGCCGCCATTTTGAATTCATTTATTTCTGAACGGATTGTATACAAAACAAAAAAAGTTTAAAAAGGCGGCCATTTTTTTCTAATTTTGACCTTAGATTCGTCATCAGTCACCACCGGGGACCCTAGATATCAATTTTGAAAGCAATCCATTCAGAAACAAAAAAGTTCAAAATGGCGGCCATTTTTTTCAAATTTTGCCCTTAGATTCGTCATAAGTCACCACTGGGGACCCTAGATATCAATTTTGAAAGCAATCCATTCAGAAACAAAAAAGTTAAAAATGGCGGCCATTTTTAAAAATTTTGACCTCAGATTTGTCATTGGAGACCACTGGGGGCCCTATATATCAATTTTGAAAGCAATCCGTTTAGAAACAAAAAAGTTCAAAATGGCGGCCATTTTTTCCAATTTTGACCTCAGATTCGTCTTTGGACACCACTCTGGCTGGGGAAAATGAGGGTCTCTTGTCCTCTCCCCCCTCAAAATCTTTCCCACCTGATTATTAGTAATTTATTAGGTAATTATTGTTTTGTGACAATAATAACTTTCCCAAAGCGCTACAATTTATTGGAAATGAAGTCTTTCACGTGGTAAAAGGTAGCATATGTCCTTCCCTAAGGTCTATTCTAATTCTGTGCCATGTTTCATAAAAACTTTCCGCTTGCGCTTCCATTTTTCTCGAGGGAATGAGGTATTTTTTAGCCGTATAAGGTAGCCTTTATCCATCCCCAAGGTCTATTCTAGCTATCTCTATGCCAAGTTTCATCAAATTTTTTGAGTGCGCAATTATTAATATTTTTCCCGTGGGAAAGTTTTTTTTTCTGCGGTAAAAGGAAACCTATATCCATCCCAAGATTTATTCTATTTCTGTGCCAAGTTCCATCAAAACTTTTTCGCACCTCAGCTCCACTTTTCCCGTGGGAATTAGGTATTTTCCCGCGGTAAAAGTAAGCCTATGTCCTTTCCCAAGGTCTATTCTATCTCTGTACCAAGTTCCATCAAAGTAACTTAGCCCTAAACTGAGTATCATTGATATCTGCCCATAAACGAAAAACATGAAAATAATCTTCGATTTTAACATTGAACTTTTCAATTTGAAGCGGCGCTAAACTGATGCCGAATTTGTATGTGTGACTAATTATCATAAATTAACAAATCCGATTGTTTTTTTCTTAATTTTCCATATTTCTGAGTTTTTGCCCACCAAAAAAGTAGATAATGGGTTATTACTCGGTCTTTGGGTTTTAACCCAGTTATAACCCGGGCGGAATGAAACGGGCAAAAACTATTGCCCATCTCTATTCACGACAGACGATAGGTAGGATACTTTTATCTTTTAAGTTATGTATTAGCACAGTATAAATATAGTATGTATATTAGGCCGCATCTACACGCGTGCCGTGGTGTTTGCCAAACAGAGCGAAACCGCGAAACACAATTATGCTGTAGAGTGAGCGCGGTGATTTGTACAAAGAGGCACAGAATAAATACCTATAGTATAATTCAGTTCAGTCACAGAATAAATATAGTGGTTCAGTTAGGCACCATTTCACTGGCGACGACGAAGACAAAAGGGACGCAGTTATGCATTAGAATGAGATACAGATACACCGCACTCACTCTTGCGCATAACTGCGTCCCTTTCGTCTTTTGTCGCTGTCGCCAGTGAAATACGCCCTATGAATGAAATTGAAATGTATCAAGTTCTTTTCCGATTGATTGTTGATAAATAATTTGATACGCGTCGCGTCGCGCGTAGCGTATCTCGTGTATGTTGGTTTGGTCAAGTAGGTACCTACTTACTAGTCTAGCTAGTGTTCTGTCTGTCTGTGATGTTGGTTCGGTGTGTTCAACCCTGGTAACCATTATTTACATTATTTATAAAGCCAAAGAATCCAACCAGTATAAAAAACAGTGTTGCTCAGAAGTTGTATTACTTACCTACTTTTCTCATTGCTCAAGTGCTTCACAAGTGTTGCTCAACTGCTTCTTTGGTATATTACTGATCTATGGGTCTTACAACTAACACAGCCAATAAATAAAATGGAATCAAATCCTTTAGAAATCGCATCAAAAGAAGCTAAATCAACTACTAATAAAAGAGGTCGTCCAATTAAAGCAAAATTAATTCAATTCAGCAGTCCTGAACCAAAGTCAGCAATAATAGCACAGATTTTAAGAGAAAAGAGCTTGAAAAAATCATTAGAAGAAACATCTGAACAATGTTGGCAACATTCAGAAATTGAGGATGATTTCCAATCTAATGAAAAAGAATTAAATAGATATAAATTAAAAGTTCAGGTAGTTTATGAAACTGGGCAAAAACGGTATGTGTATTCTATTAATAAATGTATTTTAATAGACCAAAATTTCTTGTAGTACTCAATAATTATTTTTATAATATTATTTTTCAGAACAAACACAAGAGTGAATAAGAAATTAAAAAACTGTAAAGCACCCAAAAACAATGATGAGAAACGGTTTGCCTGTGACTTTCCTGACTGTACATATGCTGCTAAACTATCTTGTAATCTTGTTAAACATAAAAGAAGACATACATCAGAAAAACCTTACATATGTGATGCATGTCCCTTTCGAACAAACTTCATAAATTCTTTGAAGGTCCATAGAAGAATACATACTGCTGAGAAACCATACAATTGTGAATGTTGTGGTTATCGCTGTAATACTAGCTCTAATTTAAAAAAACATAAAATGCATCGACATTCTGAAGTGGCCAAAATTTGAACAAAGTGTAGATTATTCTATAACAATGTTTGAATATTATTTAGATGTTGTAAATGTGAGCTTTACCTAAGAAAGCATATCACCAGCAGTGATTGGTCCTTCCACTGCACAGTTTCACTATCGGTTGCTCTCATTTTTAGATGAACTATTTTGCTAAATTAGCACTGACAGCTTGTAGGCACCTATGTTATTTTATTATATGATATTATGACAAAATGTTTTGAAAATCGATACCTATGCATTTTTATGTTTAATGTTTCATGGGTTATGTTGGCCCTGTTTATGTATTGAAGTTTTTCAGTACCAAATTAAGAAAAAAAAATCCTTACAAAACGGCTCAACAGATGGCACTAGTAAATACTGAGGTAATAAATATAAAAGTATTGGATTATAAAAAAAAAACATTCAAATTAATCAACTGATCATCCTAAAATAAATTTCAGTCAGAACCATGAACAACAATCAAAACAATCTGACAAAAAAAGTTAAAAAGTTACAATAAATCTCATTGTTCTCATTATTTTACTAGCGTCATCTATGGAAATCTCTGAAGTCTGCTCGTTTTTTTTTTAATTTCAAGAGAAAATCTCCCCTTGGAAATCTAACATTTTGAGCTTTTGACACATCCATAATTATGGGTGTAGCGAGTACAGTGGCGAGAGACGGCGCTCGTTACATATGAACACTTTAACGAGTGTTCGGCCGAACGGAACAGCGAGACAGGCACTAGAATCATGATTTGTTTGCTCGGCCGAGTGCCCACACCCCCTCGCTTCATTCTTCAACCCCCGCAGCCACTAGCTATCCCGCTCGGCTCGCGTGGACAGGCACTCGGTTGGCCACTCGCCACTCGTTCGATTTGTACCGAGCAGCGTGTGTTTATTTATTTTGTTTCAATAAAAATGGCTAGTATTAATGTGAAATGGCTGTAAAGCCTGACCAAAGAAATAAGAAACCTGTTTTGGGGGCGCCACGTGTATATTTTTACGACTATGGCAACAAATTTCCCTTATAAAATTAGTTCCATTGAAATTCCGCAATATGGCGAGGTTCCTTATTTCTTTAGTCGGGCTTTAGTAATAAGAAATGGATAATTATGTTGTGATTGAATGTTTATTTATTTTTGTTATTTGGGTTTCTTTTCATAAATAATTATGGTCCAAATTAGTTTGTTTTAGTCGTCTAATAGATCCCACAATCCATTTATAATGTCTTCCGGTACTGGGCGGTCACTCCATACAGAAAACGCATTTTGACAACCTACTGCTTTTTGAATATCAACTACAAGTCAATGGCGCTAGGCGCTATGAATACACCACCGGCGGAGTCCCGCGGTGCCTGCGGGGTGCGGGGCGTGGGGCGCTATATCGGGCGGGGAACTCATTTTGGCGCGGGGGGTGAGTGTCCTTTCTCGCCTTTCTGTACTGGTTAGTACTATTATTTTTTTCTTGTGCTTCTTTTTTTTTTTTTAGTTTCTTTCTCCCTTGTGGGAAAGGCAAAGGGATCTAAGCCCATACAGCCTAGTCTTTAGTAGTTTCTTGCATTATCCAAGTTTAATGTCTTTCAGTCATTATTTCTTCAGTTTCATTTCGTCGTCTTTAGTCATTTCTTGGTAGTTTCATTTCTTGTTACGGGATCATTGAAATGCAAGGGTGGTTCTTACATTCCAATGATACTGAAGTTTAACGCGGGGTATCAAACCAGAAACAGCTAACCACTCATTATTTCTCACTTTCATTGAATAGTTCTTCTTTAACGGCACATTATCGCACTAATTCCACCATATTAACACCACAATTACCATGAAAAACTAATTTTAAAAAGGACGAAACAATGAACCCGCCATTTCCTCTCGATTCCCGCGTAAAACTCCCTTTTTTCTTGTGCTTTCGATTAAAATCCTTTTTTCTGCGATCCATTACACACGATAATCAACCAGCATCAAACTGAACTGTCTCGCCACTTTTGTAAATACGTGTGAACAGCGACTCGGTTGGGCCACTCTCTCGCCCCGGTGCCTATTTGTTGTCTCGCCACTGTACTTGTTACGTGTGATCAACCCATTATGTAAATTACATGTTTGATAGCTTTATCTTTATTTTACAAACAAATAAAGTTCTTAATGGCTGAACTGGATGTGTTTTGTGTGACTTTGTCATATACGAGTAGCATTATTATTATATACATCCTCTACTTGACTGACGTTAAACTAAATTGTATGCAATAATTGATAAAATAAACTATGTTTAAAAGCATTGTATATTATAACATTCATATCCTAATTACAATATGCTATAAGTAACTAAAATGTTCTAAAAAATAATAACATATAATAGCTTGCCCAAACATTTATACAAAAGGCTTCTTATTACATGATTACAACATGATATTTTTGAGCTTCTCAGATAACAAGGTTACATAATTACAATAATACTATCTGTACGTCCTTATTAGCCCAGCAAGGCACACTGTCAAAAAAAGACCTAAGAAAATACTGTATTAACAAATGAACAATGCATTAATATATTGACAAATCCTCATATCGAAATTGTAGGGAAGACTAACATTGTAAACAACTAAAATTCCTTATTCTAAAAAAACTCTTAACTGTGGTGTGTATGCAGAATTAAGAGGACCAAATTAATACACATTGATGTGTAGAAAAAAAAAATTCTCCTAATAGTCAATATACCAGCACAGTGAGTAACAGTAGGGTCTAAACTGAAAGTTGCAAGGATAATAAAATAATCCCTTTAAAAATATTACATAGACAATGAAATAATTTGAACTTAATAAGAAAAAAAAAAGGTCATTATACAAATTTTATACATAGTACTTTTTGAAACCATATTATTGATCACGCAATACAAGCTGGCCATCATTCAATTTCGTAATGTTAAAAAATATACAGCCTACATAAAGATGGCTGAATCAACATGAGATTATTTTTGTCATTTATTGGATTACAAGATTTATATCACTTAAGTCAGTTACCTTTCATATATTGGGGCGCTCCCAGACTTCTTTCTGCTCACCATAAGCTCTAAGTAGGCATGTTACTTATATTATCAAATTAATGAGCCATGTGATTCCCAGTTTAAAAAAAGAAGCACCATTAGTTTCGTCTCCTTTTAGACCAAATGAAACAATGTTTTAGCATAACATACTCCTCATCTCCCGCTTGAAAACAAAATGTCATGTGTCTACTGTCTAGGTCGAACTTATTAGTAGAAGAAAATTATAGTCTGGGAGCGCCCCAATAATACCTTCTGTGATAATACCAACAGTTCGGAACCAGCGAGACTGCGTCTGTCACGTCCTTCTATAGCCTAATGGAAACTTATATCAGTGACAGTGTTCAGTAAAGTCCACAACAACGGATTCGCGCCAGCCGAAGAGGAAGTACCCCGTAGCGGATCCGAAGACTACAGCGGCACACAACCACACGTTATACGTCATAAACACCAACATTAGCACGTAACTCACCAGCACTTGTAGACCGTGTAGCGCTGTTTGCAACGCGTGTGCACTACTCAGCATTGTTGGGCTGTAGAGATTATAAAACAAATTATAAATATATATTTCTAATAGATAAAGGTTCTAGAGTAGGTATTATAAAACAAAGAAACAATATGGTAGCATTAAAATAGTTATTATTATTAAGTTGCTGTGCGCGTAGAAACTAAGAAAATACTTACATATTTCTTTCAAGAACATGGGGAACTTGCCTTTAAAGAAAAAACAAACATGTTAATAAAAATCCCAAGGCAGTTTTTTAGAAGAGTAAAAAAAATGTTCGAACTATATGATCCAATATGATCGAACCAAACAAACGATTACCAAAAAATTAAAAGCAAAAAAAAAACAATCATGCCTTTAAAAAAAAAACAGGCTGCGTCACATCACTCCGGCTCCTATTTGGTGGAATCATGGCGAATTTCATACGATAGGTAAGTAATTACTTTTACCGCAGAAAAATATCTTCCCCAAATATTTATTCTGCGGGATACAATTAAAATGTTGCATGTTGTAATGAAATAATTTATGAAATGAGGCAGGTTCCATTAAAACAATTAGGTGTCGTGATTTATCCTATCGAATTAAGTCCATAAAAAAAATTAAAAGGTTAATTATAGCAGCCTCAAAAAGTCGCTTACTATACAGAAGCCAGCACATGTGGCTTGACACTCGCACGCACTACGAAATACGGGCGTTCTTAAGACCAAAGTGTTTAACTGCATGTGCTAGCTACTGTACGTACATTATCGTCAGCCTGTAGATGATTATGATGTTAATCCTAAATCAATAGTAGGTATACTATCGATTTACTTTGGAGGATCGTGACTCATTCAAGCTAAGATATCACGTCAATCATATCACACACATCCTATAGACACGAGACATTTGTATACTCAACTGTATAATTGCTGGTTCGTCTGTGGCACAAATATTGGCCACTCCCTTATCAGGTGGCGCCACCGCACAATATTGCAAGCCGTGATACGTTTTCCATAGCAGATGTTTTCTATAATATTTTAATCTGAAATAGAAACATTAAAAATAAAACACAAGTACAAAAAGTGGTTATGGGTTCTTATATTGTTACTTCCATCTTCTTATCGAGTGGGTTCCGTTCCGAGGTTAACCTACCTCACAAACCCTGTGTCGGAATTGTTGAGCCGCCGACATGGCTTCTATAACGACTACATCCGTAGATAGTAGCCGGGACCAACGGCTTTACGTGCCTTCCGAAGCACGGAATCATCTTTCTTTTCGGATAATCAGGTGATTCAACCTGAAATGCCCTAACCAAACTTGGGAATGTCTCACACAGTGGCGTAGCTATCATAGGGCCAGGTGGTGCAGTGCACCAGGGCCCTGGAGCTCAGGGGGCCCCCTAAACTCAGCTTTGAAAAAAAAAATTTTTGTTATTTTATGTGAATTATTGTGAATTCATCGTTATCTTAATACATTATTTGTTAAAAATACTAGTTATTATCATTTGGAATTATATTTTAACGAAATTATTGTTTGGGCACCAAACTCGAGAATCATTTATTGGATCAAATTAGGGCTTCACCGTTTTTTACCATCATCATGGATACCACGCAGGACATAGCAAAAGTGGATCAACGTAAGATCGTCGTAAGATATGCAGTGATATCAAGATCGGAAAATGGACAACCAATCGACATTGAAGTAAGAGAGGTATTTCTAGGATTCCACGCAGTCACTAAACACAGCGCCGCGGATTTGGTAAATCAAGTTACCACGTTGTTCTCCGAAAAGAGTCTTGATTTAAAAAAGTGTGTTGGACAAGGTTAGTATGGGACCAGTGTAATGAGTGGTGCGTACAATGGAGTACAATATATTCAGCCAAACGCAGAGTACGTACATTGCGCGAGTCATAATTTAAATTTGGTAGTAAATGATGCCGTTAGAGGTTCCGTCGAAATTCAGAAGTTTTTTGCAATAATTCAAGACCTGTTTAACTTCTTTGGAAACAGCATTAAGCGCTGGGATCTTTTATCGAAATTCACCGGTAAATCAGAAATTGCTTTGAAAAAATTTAATCCGACAAGATGGTCCAGCAGTTAGATTTGAGTGAAATTATAGACAAATTCGCAAAAATTAAAGCGCGCAAGAGATTGTGAATTGGGCGGCGAATTCTGTTAAAAATCGTTTTTTCCCTTAATTAATCTCATCTGAATAACAAATATTCTATATTGTCATGTGCGTCGTTGTTTATATATTCCATTTTCCTTCTATTAAACACATGGAGATTCTAATAGAGACAACGTATGGATTCAGCTCATTCAGCCTACCAGGGATAAGTTCAACTCACTATTTCCTATTCTTATTCTTATCAATAATTTTGAAGGCCAATATAAGTTCAAACTACGCGGAAAGGGGGGATTAAAAGGGCCCGATTCTTTCCCTATGCACCAGGGCCCTTGTCCCCCTAGCTACGCCACTGGTCTCACAAAGTAACATTTGTTCATCGGATCCCCACATTATAATTATAATTATAGTTTACGTCAAACCCGTGAACGTGGTGCTGCTTGGGGAGACTGGTCTGCTCTAGTCGATTGCCGGTTGTTGTGCTTGTAATAGATTTTTTGGTTATTATAGTATAGTTTTTCTACTTTGACTGGTTGCCTTCCTCTAATTATTATATTTTATTTCGTTTGCACTCTTTGTTATAAAGTTGTATAAAATAATAATTTTTAATTTTGAATTTTTTTTTGTAAATATGCAACGCCTTTTTAGTTCCTTCCGGCGAGTTCTGCTCCACAGAAGACAGCCAAATTGTGAACTCGCCTCGACGACGCGACGACGTCGAAAAGTGATTTGTAAAATCATACTTCGAATAAAAAGTTTTTGACTTTTGACTAACTGACAATAGTTGTTATAGTACAGTCAAGTGCACGCTTAGCTTAACACTAGAGACTTTGCAGCTTTTTTAATATGTCCGTTTTGTAAGGTAGAAAATCATGATGCGCGTGTACTTGACCCTACAAATGAATATCTTGCTTGACAGGTACCTACATTCTTGCATTATGCATGCAATGTATCTACCAGAGGATTATAATATAACAGTACTATACAGTACTCTCTACTCTACTATCTCCCTGCGGGCATGAAATGTTTGATAACATGGTTAGCTTAGCTGTCTTGCTTGTACCAAGTATCTGATTACAATAACAGAGCATAACAATAGACATAGTTTCCTTAACAATATAAATAGTTGAAGTACTTCAAAAACAAAGCTATGATTAAAAGGGTTGCCTGGTAGAAATGGCTACCTTAGCAATAAGGCCGCCTTTTGTACGGGAACACCCAAAAATTACGAATTACTTATTTCCGAATTTGAAAATACTGAATTTGAAAACTACGAAATATTGTAATTTCGAAATTTTTAAATAACGAATTATAAAAATTACGAAATTTTAAATTCCTAATATTATAATCACGAAGATTTGTTATTCCGATTGTTAAATATACGAATGTTAAAAATTACGAATACTTTATTATACGAAAAATAAAATACCGATCTTTTATAATCACGAAAAATTAAAATCCCGATCGGAAATGTGATAATTCGTGATTTAGAAAAAAAGTGAATAAAGTTCAAGGTTGCAAAAAAATAGTACCCGAATATAATAGGTTAAAGTACCTGATTAGTTCTGGTTTTATAGTTTAGAATGCATGTAAGGATTTTTGGCAAAAATACTACAGGAGCGGGTGCGAGCGAAGCGAGCACGGGACTTCTGGGCACCCCGACACGGATAGGTTAGGTTCGAAGGGTATGGCAGAAAGGAGCGCGGCGAGCGGAGCGAGCCCGCTCGTTCTGCCATACCCTTCGGGGTTAGGTTGACATGAATGCATGCCTGCTTGCATGCATGCATGCTTGAATGCACGCTTGCTTGCACGCTTATTTGCACGCTTGCTTGCATGCTTGCTTGCTTGTTGCTTGCTTGCTTGCTTGCTTGCTTGCTTGCTTGCATGCTTGCTTGCTTGCTTGCTTGCATGCTTGCTTGCTTGCTTGCTTGCTTGCTTGCTTGCTTGCTTGCTTGCTTGCTTGCTTGCTTACTGCAAGCAGCAGGCGTTTAATATTTGATTACTTGTAAGTAAAATTCGGGATTTTGATTTTCGGAATAATAAAACTTCGGGATTCGTAATTTTGAATATTCGATATACTAAAAAATCGTACATTTGAAACATCGAAATTATAATATTCGGAAAATTGACTTTCGTATTTGTAATAAATCGGTTGTTTGAAATTTCGTTAATTAACTATTCGTCATTTTCACTATTCGGAAATTTTAAATTCGGAATTGTGAAATATTCGGAAGTATGAAATTCGGAATTTTAATAAACGTCATTTTCAAATTCGTAAATAAATTATTCGGAATTATGTAGTGTACTCCTTTTGTACATCTGTGTTGTTGTACTTAATTATGTTTTTTGTATTTTCTTGTGTGCAATAAAGAATATTTTATTCTATTCTATTAAAGCCCATAAGTTTATTATGGCGTAAAAACTAAGAATGTTTTTTACTAAACTGTGTAAGATCGCATGAACTATAATTATTTATCAAGTCTACCATATTTCGTTTTGTATGGAATAAATTTTGCCATACAAGCAAGCAGGTAAAGATTATAATAATATCGTATTAATATTTAGTTCTACCTAGGATACGCTAAGATAAAAAACCGTAACCAAACAATAAAAAAAATTTCATACTCACCCCTCGTAAAATAACGCCATAATGAATATCGCAAAGAATGATCCGGCGAATTCTCCAGCGTCTGTGACCTTCCACCAAGCGAAAAGTATTGTTTCATTGTAGCCTCCATGAAACTAAAACAAAGTATGTTCACGATAAAAACACACCCAGAAGACCTATATCTGTCAACAATAGCGTCTGAAGATTAAAAACATTAAATAACTCCTTGATTGTGATTATTATATTACTATACTATATCCCTATCCCTAAATTATCGGACTCTTATAATTTTTCGCTTCGATTATAATTAACAAAAATACTTTTCAAAAATCAAATGACGCAGGATGAATCGCCTGCAGAAATATCCTAATCAAACTGGAGAAAGTGTAAAAAAGTTTGTTTTTGTCCCAAAGTTCTGCACCAAGGTTCAAACCGGAAATCACTACATAGTATAAAATAAAGTCGCTTTCTCCGTCCCTATGTCCCTATGTCCCTTTGTACGCTTAAATCTTTAAAACTACGCAACGGGTTTTGATGCGGTTTTTTTTAATAGATAGAGTGATTCAAGAGGAAGGTTTTGTTGAAGCAAAGAGCTCTTTGCTGTCATCGGTCATCTCATCATGATATTGACTGACATTGACTGAGTGTCTATTGTATTTTGTTATTACTTTCGTGTCTTGTTTTATTTTCGGTGTTGTAAAAATGTATTAAAACAAATTAAACAATTTGCTTTATACTATCACTCTAACAAGTGTGTTTTGCTTTTAATGCTCTGCTGAGGATTGGTTACAAGGCCAATCCTCTAATTGGGAGGAAAGACACGCTATAAAGCTCGATTAGTCGCACGGGGGTATAGCCAACGCAGAGGCGTTGACTATTTTGAAACGTTTTCGCCTGTTGTTCGACATAGTTCGTTGAGGGCCTTAATAGGCTTGGCAGCAAAGTTAAATTTAAAAATTGACCAAATGGACGTGAAGACAGCCTTCCTCAACGGAGACTTAACGGAGACTGTGTACATGAAACAACCCGCAGGCTTTGAAGTGGAGGGCAAAGAGGATCACGTCTGTTTATTAAAGAAATCTCTCTATGGATTGAAGCAAGCTCCACGAGCATGGAATTTAAAACTACATTCTAACTTATTGAGATTAAAATTCAAGCGGTCAGAGAACGAACCATGTGTTTACACTCGATCACAAAACAGGAATATCATTATAATTGCAGTGTACGTCGATGATTTATTGATATTCTGGAATAATGAGCAAGAGATGCTCAAAGTCAAGAGTGACTTAATGTCCTGTTTTGAAATGAAGGATTTAGGCAGGGCCGAACTTATGCTTGGTATCCATATTGTACAAAACTCTGAAGGAATCAAGTTGCACCAAGAGAAATATATTGATAAAATACTGAGGTCCTTCAATATGGATAACTGCAAACCTGTTGCAACACCGGCAGTAACTGGTCAAAGGCTGGAGAAGCCTATGACAGAGAGAAAGCCTGATGAGAAGGTACCTTACCGATCTCTGATAGGAGCACTAATGTACCTTGCGGTGTGTACTCGGCCAGATATAGCCCATGTTGTAAATCACTTGAGTCAATTCAATGAGTGTTATCAAGATCAGCACTGGATTGCAGCTAAACGGGTTCTCAGGTATTTAAAAGGTACTAAAACTCTTGGATTGAGTTATTCGAGAACAAATCGCCAAAACTACTTGGAGTGTTTTGCTGATGCTGATTTTGCCGGTGATATTGACAGAAGGTCTTATTCTGGATACGTGTTCCTCATTCAAGGAGGAGCAGTGTCGTGGCAAAGCACTAAGCAGAGGACAGTGGCATTGAGTACAGCGGAAGCGGAATATGTCTCGCTTTCAGAAGCTTCAAAAGAGGCTGTATTTCTTCGACGCTTTATTGCTGAAGTGTCTGGCAAAGAAGAGCAAAAGGCTCTTGTTATCTTTTCAGACAGTCAGTCAGCAATAGCTATTGCCAATAATCCTGTGCACCACCAGCGAACGAAACATATTGATACTAGGTATCATTTCATTCGCAATGCTGTTGAGTCAGGTGTGATAAAGCTAGAGTATCGTGAAACTGAGAGAATGGTTGCAGATGCTCTAACCAAAGCTTTACCAAAGGGTAAACATGTGTGGTGTATGAGAGAAATGGGTTTGTGTGAATGAATGAGTGTTCATTAGCATGATGAGATTAAGGAGGAGTGTTGAAGCAAAGAGCTCTTTGCTGTCATCGGTCATCTCATCATGATATTGACTGACATTGACTGAGTGTCTATTGTATTTTGTTATTACTTTCGTGTCTTGTTTTATTTTCGGTGTTGTAAAAATGTATTAAAACAAATTAAACAATTTGCTTTATACTATCACTCTAACAAGTGTGTTTTGCTTTTAATGCTCTGCTGAGGATTGGTTACAGGCCAATCCTCTAATTGGTTTATATGTATAATACATGCATAATATACTGAAGGATAACCCACAATAACCATTTTCCCGTGCGGAGCCGGGGCGGGTCGCTAGTAGTAAAATACCCTGATACTTCGGTAAGCCCCCATATAATAATGAACATGCACATACGAATGCATTTTTGTCCACGATGAAACGAATACGCTTCGCGATCCCTCGGTAAATAAGCCTGAGCGCATCCGCCCGGGATTTTTAGATCCGGAAACCTGAATGCTCCGCTTGCATACAAAATGTTTAAAATACGCACACGTTCTTACTTTTCTGGAAGGAAAAATACCTGACGTTCGGTTATTTTTCCATAATATAAAAAAGCGGATGTGTCCGCTAGACACCCGGAATTCTGAATCTGAATTGCGGACCGAAAAAGCCTGGGGTATGCGCTCAGGCTAACCCTGGGCGCACCTTATGGTGGTTTTGAAAAAACCGGACGAAATGCAGATTTATCGCGCACACACCAAGCGAGCTGTATGACGTATGCCGCTCGTGGTCCACCACGCCACAGCGGCTGGCTTGGTGTGTACTGATTTGTAAAAGAAACAAGAACAGTACCGTCATGGCCATGCCACCCATATCGTGCATCTGATGATCTGCATGAGGGACATTGTCGCCGTGCCTCATGTTGTAGCCGACCACTTCGTTAGATCCGTTGAACATATTCTGGAACATTACTTCTGATTACTATTAAGACATTGACTGTCTAGTCTAGACTCTAGTGCCTATTCTTATCAATACTGCTACATTAAAACAATTTAATTTGAAGGTGGTGATACGCTAATGTAATGGGGAAGTATATTGATAACAATTTGGTAGCAATTAGTGTGTACCTATCTAGTCTTTTCGTTTTTTTTATGATAACGTAGTAGGTGCGTTGTCTGGCTTATATTACAGGAGCGCACACCATAAAACTACATATTAATAGATAGAATATACTTTATTGCACATAATGAAATTACAAGAAATACAGTCTGCAAATGGGCGGCCCAATTGCTAAGTTAGCAATTTCTAGTAGACAACCCATACCTACCAATAATGTTGTTAATTTTAGGTCGCGGTTATGCAAACCAAATATTACTATGATATTACGTAATTCGCTAACGCGTGATTAGTAATAAATATCCTTATTATAAACAAATAATATTTCATTCATCATCATTAACAGCTTATATACGTCGCCACCAAAGGGCTCGAGCCTACTCTGTAATTAGGGTGAACGAACAGGCCTTAGTCGACCCCGCTGGCTCAGTACGGATTGGTCAACTTCACAAACAACATTTGAATTACTTCGCAAGTATATGCAGGTTTCCTCACGATGTTTTCCTTCATCGTAAGAGCGTTGAACAAATAATATTACTTTGATTGAACTCCTATTGTAGTCGGTTTTGTTTTGAAGTACTTATGCACGTAAGAAAGAACGTTGTTCAAACGTGACAAAATTAAAGCATGCAGAGATCGAAATCATACTTTTTTTACGTACATGGTCTGAATGCATGTCTGTGTGGCCGTATGAGTTGTGTTCGTGGTTATGTTCACCCTCTGGCATTTTATGATGCGAGTGAGCCATCCTGAAAGACAAATTAAAATTAGTTAATAACTTCAGATTTTAACAAACAAATGAGTTATTCATTTTCATATCAAGACTGGAAGTGGTAATAGCTATTTGTGAAAATTTATAACTGACTAAAACATACACTGCATGGTTTACTTTCCGAGAATGGACATAAGGCACGTCAATAAACTGCTATCTAAATGTGCACAAAGCATAGAATGTACACAAAAGTATTACATGTATTATTATCATTGAAAATTACATTATATTCAAAACTTGTTTAAGATGATAAATAATTCAAATAAACAACATAAATAAAACTGTAATTAACAAATAATATAGAATCAACCTTTGAACTTTCAAAACAAGCTTTTTGCCGAGATATCCACTGGAGAATGTGTGTTCAAGGCAGCTGCTGTACAGAAGTTGTTGTTAAATCAAACCAAAGGTTTATTAAACATACTGTATAATAACCAAAAACAAATCTACAATACTTATGTATTTCCCAGTAGAAATTCATAATAGCCACTTGTTTGTATAAAGGAAACCAGACAATACATACCTACATAATTCAATTCTGTGGGTATTCAAATGGTAATAAATAATTACAAAAATTGCAACATTGACATGATAAGACTAATGAATAAAAGAACATAGAGTGAAGCTAGATATCTATATTATATTTTAATAATACATCAATACATAAAATTGTGCCTCTTTACTGGAGGGGTTGGTAGAGAGACCCATTCTTTTCTTTTGCTAGATCCAGAAAAACTTTTTTTGCAACATTTACATTCATTATTAATCTCATCAGTGAAAAATTTTACAAAATGCATAATGTTATTAATGAATGAGTAAAAAGTTGAATGTTTTATCATTTACACCATAATCTATGAAATAAAATATTTTACAATACTTATATCAGTAAAAAACTGTTTGTACAATATTATTACATAATATTATAGCCTCGTAAGGCCCAAGCGTCCTATTTTTAGAAAAAAATACTTGGCTGCTCCGGCCCAAGATGTTTATCTAAAAGAAAAATTTGCGGCCCAGCGTTCTAAAATTATGACATAATATTGTAACCCATTTCACACTTCAAATAGTCCCGCCAACTCCAATTCACCTATAAAAAATTGCAACCCTTGAACTTATCCGAACTTCTCATTGGCAGTTTTGACAGATAGAACAAATAAACTGGCTTTTTTCACGTGTTAACTGTGTGGAACGGGGTCCTAGCTAAAAGTAGGTCATTAAATCCTTGTTTATCCGCGCAATCATTGCATTACGAATGATGAATTTTACTGTAAAAGGTTATTGAAATGCTATATTTTGCCAGTACGCGCAAATTTTTTCGTAAACAAATTTTAGTCAAATACTACACGAAGCAGAAAACTTTCGTCCCAAAATAAGGTCGTTGGGTTCTCATCATCATCAACAGCTCATAAATTTCCCCACCGTGGGGCTCGAGTCTACCCTGAAATCAGGGTGTATAGGCCTAAGATGGTCACGCTGGCCCAGTGCGGGTTGGTCCACTTCACACACAACAGTTGAATTACTTCGCAGGTGTGTGCAGGTTTCCTCAAGATGTTTTCCTCCACCGTAAGAGCGTCGAATAAACGTAATATGAATTCGAAAATCGAAAACACATTGGTACGTGCCGACTGCCGAGGTACAAACCCGCGAACTTTCGAATGGAAGCCAACGGCCCTACCCACTTGGCCACCGACGCTCTCGTTATTATTGCTACTAATAATTTGTTTCCTAGAAATTATACTGATTTTGAAAAATATTAGTTAGTTAAGTACTGTTGATTTTTTTAATGCCTAAACAATTAAGTAAATAATGTAAATAAAAACAAGTTTAAACAAAGTTATAAGTATTTATAACATATGTATTTAGTAAATTTTTATTTTACTATGTCCCGGAGTGCTAAAAAAAGTACATAAGATTTCGACGTCTTTTTCATATGGAATAGTCAGCTTTAGGCACTAAACATAGCTCATAAAAGAATGATATCAATAGCAATACATTTAAAGACTCTTTTCGCAAATCAAAGTTCTGGGCCGGAAGCACTTGAACCTATTATTAGTACATTGGGTCGTCACCTAAACTGACCTAAAATTAGGTTGGGCCTTACGAGGATAGCTGGATATAAAAACCTGTCCATCAATCTTATTATCTAAGTTAAAATGTTAATGAATTATTTTATTTTAATAAATATATATAAACCTGCAATGAGCGTCGGTGGCCTAGTGGCTAGGGCCGTTGACTTTCATTCAGAAGTTCGCGGGTTCGAACCTCGGCACGTACCAACGTGTTTTCAATTTTCGAATTCATATGTACGTTTATTTGACGCTCTTACGGTGAAGGAAAACATCGTGAGGAAACCTGCACACACCTGCGAAGTAATTCAAGGGTTGTGTGTGAAGTTGACCAACCCGCATTGGGCCAGCGTGGTCGACTACGGCCTATTCACCCTGGTTTCAGGGTAGGCTCGAGCCCCTCGGTGGGGACATGTATGAGCTGTTAATGATGAATGATAAAATAATGCAAATATTGATTAATGAATGATAATATTAAAACTCTTTATAAAATATTATATTACATGTTAAGCCTTATAATCAATATTTTTTTAATAGGCCTTATTAAAAGTTTAAACAGATATATTTATTTTACTCTCACCTAAAAAATTGCTATTAACTGCGACTTTCTTAATACGTAAAAATTACTTAGTGAAATCTAAATTATTTTTACTAATAAAGAATCCAAGTATACAGTCAATATCATTCACATTGGTATGTAACTGTAACCAGTATGGTGATACAATTATGACTGGCAGAGCAGGTCAAAGTTACCACAGTGCTCTACATTACAAAGCTCACTTTCACTTCTCATAACTCAAGAGACTCAGTCATGTAATTTTTTTCTCATACCCTGAGTAAAAAGCTAAGTAACTTTCTAAAACTCAAGGCTTTTTTCATACTAGATTTAAGAGCAATACTGTCCTACAATACTATTTTAGAATAGAATAGTGTATGTAATATGCACACCAGGTATAACAAGAAATGCAATTAAAATATGCACTTCAGCTAACACAATTAATAATGCAGTTGGACTGTTAGATTGGCGAAAAAAAAGCAATGCCTGGTAGAAATTGCTACCTACTTTATCAATAAGGCCGCCTATTTGTGCACTTAACAAATGGCATTACTGCTCAGCTCAGGTAATATTTCTTGTCATTGGTATACAATTATGTAAGTATATTCTATTCTAAAAAAGCAATATTTAAATAATAATAAAGTGAAAACATGTCTAAAGAAAACAGCTCAACAAAAATCCTTCCCAGAGAAGTTTAATTTATACACATTGAAATATTTTGAAAAATATTTTTAGATTTATTTAGTTCGTAGATTTATTTATTTATAAATTTAACCATTTACTCATACCTACTCATTAGTGTTCTTAAGGTCAGAGAATCAACTTATATTTTGTTCTGGTCTGGAGGATAAATTTTCAACAGAAAATACCACCGTCTGTTTGTTAATAACATATATCTATATTATTTAAATGAACTTTCTATAGAACAAAAATATAATGCTATAGAGATTTGAGATCTCCTGTGGTTTAAGACAGGACAACGTAAAATTTTATCCAATTAAGCATACATACCTATACTTATTAAAAAATATTAGAATCCACCCCCTGTTCTCTAACCCGAGTCTATTAGAATAAATGTTAAATAACATAATATGACACAAATAGGATCCTGAAGTTGACCCTTTGACCGAATAGAGTAATTTTATCTTAAATTGCTGAAGAGTTACGAGACTTACACAGTTTTTTCATAACGACTGTGTGTGCTGATAGGTAGGTAACGAAAGGATTACATTTACCATCAGTATATTGTATACATATTAAGGTCTCGGGATCGGAGAACATTCGAAGAACCATGGTCTAGCTCTTCGGCTTTTATATAATTCGTGACAATCACTTACTTGATGTGGCGAGAAGAGAACGTTGCTTGCTAAGTATAACTGAACGGCCTTTTACGTCACGCTGATATAAGAATACAATAGATTATACAATTAGATGAATACAAATCATGTCGTAAATAGTTTCAAAACTGTTTTTATTTCCTTGCTGGGTCCTTGTATCAAATTAAAATAAATTATAAAGCAAAAGAAGACAAGCAAGCTGCCTGCTTCGTCCCGTCCGTCAACAATTTCTGTCTGTCTGACAGTCAAAGTCAAAATCAAAATTGTCAACTTCACTTGATTGACAGACAGTCTTTTTTTTTTTACAGCACTTGATTTGATTGAAAGTGTCCGTCACCACGCTAGCGTTTGCCCATGGATGGAGCATGCCATGGACTTAAGCCGATTCTACATTCTCAACAAAACCCGGGAGCCGAAAGGGACGCAGTTATGCGCAAGAGTGAGCGCGGTATATTTGCATCACGTTCTAACGCATAACTGCATCCCTTTCGGCTCTCTGGTTTGTCGAGAATGTAGTGCCGGCTTCTTTAGCCATGGGCACCCATTTAGTGTCCTTAAAATTGTGTAGTCTAATCGCGGCTTTTCACATTAGACGATAAAGCCCGCTCTACACATTCCAGTTTTGTCGAGAGGCAAACGAGACCGCTACTCCACATTCTCGATTCGCTCAGTTGACAATAGGCTCTCGTACGGGGTGGGCGCAAGGTGGGCGTCATGTGCCGCTACTGTAGTATTCGCTGCAGCGTATTTTAACTATCCTGGAGCTCAACAAGCTGTCAAACGCGACATAGTGACATTAGAGCCATAGTAGTTCTGTCAATATGTTGCGTTTGACAGCTTCTCGAGCCTGTCGCTACTTACATAGTAGGCCTACAGATATGAATGCAAATCGGTAATTACTACGAATTACTAAATATTTCTTATGAGGAAACTGAGTATCTTTACTTTATCGGCCGATGTATCGGCATCGCCAATTATAGTCGTAGAAGGTGATTCAGCAAATGCATCAAAACTATAGATGGGCAGTAGTTTTTGCCCATTTCATTCCGCCCGGGTTAAAATTGGGTTTTAACCCAAATGTTCAAGTAATAACCCATTATTTACTTTTTTGGTAGGCACTCAGAAATGTGAAAAATAAAGTAAAAAACAATCGAATTTGTTAGTTTATGATAATTATTAGTCACACATACAAACTCGGCATCAGTTTAGCGCCGCTTCAAATTGAAAAGTTCAATGTTAAAATTCAAAGATATTTTCATGTTTTTCGTTTATGGGCATGTGAGTGGTAGTGTGTGTGACTATAGATGGGCAACGACCCGGGTTATAACCCTCATGAGAGTAATAACCCATTATTGCCCATTATCGCCCGGGTTAAGACCCAAACAGGTGGGCAAAAACTCAAATACACTAATCATGGTAATTCAAGTGTCTATTATTGCAATAAACATATGAATATACACGAAAAGCATGGTTTAATTTTAAAAAATAGCCTGCTACACTCGTAACAAAGGTAACTGAAGATTTTGCACTAAATTATCCTTACTTATATTATAAATTTATGCAAAAGGAACTGTGTCAGTCTGTTTGTTACGCTTTCACGCCAAAACCACTGAACCGGTTTTGATGAAACTTGGTACAGAAACAGAATAGACCTTGGGGAAGGACAAAGGCTACCTTTTACCGCGGGAAAATATCTTTTTCCCACGGGATAAATGATAGCGCAGGAGGAAAGTCTCGATGAAACTTGGCACAGAGATAGAACGGACCTAGGAGATGGATATAGGCTGCCTTTTACCGCGGGAAAATACATCATTCCCACGGGAAAAATGGTAGAGAGGGCGGATTATTTTGATGAAACTTGGTACAGAGATAGAATAGACCTTAGGAAGGATATATTCGTGTAGTTTTGAACTTTTTGTTTTTAGCCTGAAAAATGACGAATTTAAAGTCAAAATTTGACAAAAATGGGCGATATTTTGATACTATTGCTTTCAGAGTCGATATTTAGGGCTCCCAGTGGTGTCCGTCCAATGATGAATCTGAGGTAAAAAATGGTAAAAATGCCCGCCAGTACCTATGTACATTTTTGTTTCTGAACGGATTGCTTTCAAAATTGATATCTAGAGTCCCCAGTGGTGTCAAATGACGAACCTGAGATCAAAGTCGGTAAAAATGGCTACTATTTTAAACCTTTTTGTTTCTCAACGGATTGATTTCAAAATTGATATCTAGGGTCCCCAGTGGTATCAAATGACGAACCTGAGATCAAAGTCGGTAAAAATGGCTGCCATTTTGAACTTTTTTGTTTCTCAACGGATTGATTTCAAAATTGATATCTAAGGTCCCCAGTGGTCTCCGATGACGAATCTGAGGTCAAAATTGGAAAAAATGGCCGCCATTTTGAACTTTTTTCTTTCTGAACTAATTGCTTTCATAATCGATATCTAGGGTCCCCAGTGGCTTCACATGATGAATCTGAGGTCGAAATTGGAAATAATGGCCACCATTTTGAAATTCTTTATTTCTGAATGAATTGCTTTCAAAACCGATATCTAGGGTCCCCAGTGGCGTCACATGATGAATCTGAGGTCGAAATTGGAAAAATATGGCCGCCATTTTGAACTTTTTTCTTTCTGAACGAATTGTTTTCAAAATTGATATCTAGGGATATTCTATCTCTATACCAAGTATCATCAAAGTAACTTAGCCCTGATTTGAGTATCATTGATATCAGCCCATAAACGAAAACAATGAAAATTATTTCGAATTTTAACATTAAACTTTTCAATTTGATGCGGCGCTAAACTGATGCCGAGTTTGTATGTGTGACTAATTATCATAAATTAACAAATTCGATAGTTTTTTTCTTCATTTTTCATATTTCTGAGTTTTTGCCCACCAAAAAAGTAGATAATGGGTTATTACTGGAAATGAAACGGGCAAAAACTATTGCCCATCTATAGTTGTGACCATGTTGTGATGTGACACAGAAGCTTTAAGACCGTATTCACACGCGTGCCGTGTTTGCCAAACAGAGCGAGACGCAGTGGGGGGTATTACATTATAAAAGATATATGATCAAAGATCTTTGACGCAAAGATTAGAAAGGGACGCAGTTATGCGATAGAATGAGATACAAATACACCGCGCTCACTCTTGCGCATAACTGCGTCCCTTTCTAATCTTTGCGTCAAAGATCTTTGATCATATATCTTTTACAATGTAATATCCCCCTTAGTTGAGATACAAATCACCGCGCTCTCTCTAACGCATAACTGCGTCTCGTTCTGTTCGGCATACACGGCTGTGTAGCCTGTATAAGGAGGGCCATTCACGAGGCAACCGTCATAATGCTGAATGAATAACTCGATGACATAGACCATAGACATAGATGATAGATGCTTAAATGGCCACACTGGAAAAGATCGAACTTCGATCGACAAAATGAAATGAACGAATGACGAACGAAATAAAGTAATGAATGAAACGACAAATTATTTGTTGCATCATTCATTATTACAATATTTTTGAAGATGAATCCATGATTTGTATGCATCTCGTATGTCATCGTACGTTGAGAATTTAAAATAATGTGTTTTTCTTATTTTCCTACTCCATTTTTATAATATTTCCTTTTCTATGACTACTATTCTGTGAATTTAATTTAGGGACGCTTCCTCGTTATTTCGTTCATCGGCCGCCATGTCTGTAGCTTGATCAAGTAACTGGAGTTCCATTGTGCTGTTCTTTGTTATTTTTATGAAAATATCTGTGAAATTTAACCAAATAGAGGTTCTAGAATCATATCTGAAAACTATGGACTTTGTTTTAATGTGGAGTGTTTACTAGACTGTTGCTAATCAATACAGTTTGCTTTTGCAGAAGTGACTCCCAATATCGTATTTTTAGTTCATCCGCCATATTGGCGTTAATATTCTCCTCGTAAGTCTTTTTGCTAATTTCCTAGCTTATGAATGTGAGAAAGTCGCAAAAAATACAACTTTTGTGTGCCTATTTGGTAGCGGTATAAGTGCAAATATAAGTTGAGTCTATAAAGTACGATTATGTGGTAGATCTCAACGTCTCGTTCGTGGCCTCTGTGAAGGTAATTTTTCAACTATTCCTTGCACTGGCTTTGATATAATTTCGAAGCAATTTCTCTTATTTGTTAGAGCTTTCAATATTACTCATAATAATAACTTATATGTGCACGTTTAACCTTATTTTAGATCAATGTGAATCTATTATTCGGCATTTATGTACAATTTCCAAATCTGACGCCTTTTGAATAGTTATCGTAAATCTAAGCCATTTTCCTTTTAAAATGATTCATCTAACTAAAAAATACTTACACTAGCAGTGTATGGTATTGGTACTGGTAAATTGTCAATGTGTATTATCGAGGGTTAAAATATCATCCTTGTTCTCTCAAGAAGGGGGAAGGAACGTTCTAGATCCCTGAGTTACATTCTCTTTAACCTGTTAATTTTGCTGGAGGTCACAGATGCTTTGACCAGTTTCATTGATTTAGTTCTGAAGAACTTTACATCAGATTTTGTAAAACAGCCCTAAGTCATGGATGTTAGGGACCTACTTACACATACTTAGCTCATAAGCTTCAATTATGAAATCCCAAATTTGTCTTTATATTTACTTAGATCATCAAATATTGATGTGAACTCTTCTATAATGTAAACAAACAAATAATACGTAGCATCATCTGCATTCATCACATACATACCTATGGGGAATCAAATAATTAAGTACATTACCTACCTAAATGTAACAAGTTTCAATCTTATTGTATGGTATTATAAAATGTTTTACTGTAATTATAAAAGAATTTTTACCTAACCTGTTGTTTTAAATTTTTTATACCTAACTAGTCCTTGAGGATTGTTTGGTTGCGAAGAAAGCATTTTTAGTCAATATAATGCTCTGTCTAAACAATTAGACATATGACTAAGGTTTTGGTGTAGTATTCAGAGCTAAAACGATTATAAAATTATTTATAAGATGATAACACCAAGTGCATAAAAGTTTTGTTAAATTTTTAGGATTATTACACCCTTTTGTTAAATTATGCAATAAATAATATATATGTATATAGCAATATGATCATACCATATTCATATGGAAGTCCTTTAATGCAAAACTGCTCATCAAAAAGAAGCCTAGTTATTTCTTTGGTATAATAAAAGAGAGTTAATGGAATTATTTAAAGACTAGAGAGTTTCAGTAGACTTATACTTGTACCCCAAGAATTAAGTAGTGAAAATGATAAATTTTTAAGAATAAACTTTAGCCTATTATTAAACTATGAGTTATGTTTGTTGATTCAGAAAGAAACTCTTATTATTAAGACTATTGTTTAGACAAGGCATGAATTTCATAATACCAAGAGGAAGATTTGAATGACTTGGTCGAAAAACTGAAGGCCTATTCAAAGTGCAGAGTTATCCGCTACCGCTAGCGGTAAACGAATCCGGATGGGTATGCCATTAACGCGATGTAAAAGACGTTTTCGCGACAGCTGCGAAAATGTTATACTAAATACCGTGCGGGATATCTCTTGGGTATAACCGCTACCCATACGGCGGCGGCGGCGTATAACTCCGCGGTTTGAATAGGCCTTAATGCTTATAAAATGTTTCAGGTAACCTGCTCATGTAAACTACCCATTATGCAAGGTATGTGAAATATTGTAATATTTTTAAAAACCTTGATTTTTGTCTTGTTTTTACTTGGCAGTTGGATATTCTGACATACTAATATTATAAAGAGGAAAGATTTGTATTTTTGTTTGTCTGTGTGTGTGTTTATATTTGTAATGAATAAACTCAGTTTGAACCGATTTTAAAATTAGACATCTACATTCACCCTGAGTAACATAGGCTACCTTTTACCGCGGGAAAATGCCTTATTACCACGGGAAAAACTGTTAACGCGGGCGGAGCCGCGGCGGAAAGCTAGTTGCTCATATAATAACATTGTAGGACCAACAGGTTCACTTGATTTCCGGAGCATAAAATCATCTCTCTTTTCGGACAATCAAGTGATTCAGCCTAATATGTCCTAATAAACTGGGGAAAGTCTCACTAAAAGATACTTGTTCAACAAGTGCCCCACTGGGATTCAATCATGTAATGTAAGGCTAGTGTTATACTGGTAATTATATGTAAAATATAATTTTAAAATTTTAATTTATAATTATATAATTGAAAATTGATATATGGACAAAATGTATATACTATGTATACTGTCTGAAATAAAACATTATTATTATTATTATTATACTACTCAATGAGGCAAGAGTTATACTACTGAACGAGACACTGCACTGCTGACTAAATTTATTTAACAATTAGTAAACACAATTATCACATTAATAACAATCCCCTCACTAGGTAAGTTTATAATTGCAACAAACTACAATTTAAATTTTATTTCAGGTTGCATCTTAAGTTCGTAATGATTGTAGCAAGCTGATAAGCACATACTAAACACTTGAATATGATAGAGCGGTTTAATGGAATTAGAGGATATAGCTGATGCCTCTTAGACCGAAGTTGGATGAGCCTCTTGTTACTGTTGAGGTGAGAGTTTCATGGAATTATATTGAATGTTATTAAAGAAATTTTATTCAGTAAATCACCTAAGTAGTAGAGGGCAGGGCTCATTGCGCGTTTAACCGACGGCCATTAGGGGAGAAAGGTCTTTGAATGGCTACTGCGCTTTAGAGTGCGTGCCGTGTAATCCACACAAGCTGGACTGACAATCTGGTGAAAGTCCTGGGAAGCCGATGCTGGCAGCATAAGAATGATTGGTGTGGACATTTATTTGTCAAGCTGTTGATGTCTTTTGGCTGGATGATTCTGATGATGTATGTTTATTTATATTACATGAAAAAGATTATGTGGTTTTTATTAGGTATTCTGTGATGGCAATAATACTACAGTGTTGCATCATTTTGGCAGGTAGATAGCTGATTCCAGCACAATGCAGCAGGCTGTTGATCCCCTGGCTACAACCAGCACGGTAAGTCTGATCTACATTTTTAAAACTTTAAATACTGATAAACTTCCATTGTTCTTTAAAATCTGCAATCAGGGATTTTGCTAAGGCCTACAATGAAATAGCACAATAAATGTATTGTGCAACAAGATTGAAATACACTTTTATAAAACCCAAATAGTTTTCAATATTAAATTAACCCTAGATGATCAATAATATGCAATTCGTAATATTGTGCAATTTTATTGTAGGTCTAGAGCCGGCCTAATGCCTCGAAATACAAAGCATTGTTTCAGATTCCGATAGATGGCGCTAATAATGAATCGAGTAAAAAGTTTTTTTTTCTTGTGGTATGGTATATGGTTTTGACTGCGATTGATTTTAAGTTCACGAATTTATTAGTTCATAATTTCAGTTGAAGTATTGAAACTTTTTTTCCGATTGCCTTTTTTTTACTAATTTACTAGTGCCATCTGTTGAGCCATTTCGTAAACTTACTAAGCTTGTGAATGTAAGTAATGTTTTTGATATTATGTAAATTTGTCGCCGGGGTCGATCCCGGAGACGCTCGGCAACCTGGGCAGGTTGCTGGGCTTCTTTGAGGAGATCGGGTGGCTCGAGTAGTGAGTTATCCTATCCAACACGTAAAATAGGCGCGCTTGACGTCGAGTTGCGGAAAAATAGCCCGTTGAACTAACTAACTCATTGTGTTGTACATTTAGCCGACGGCGGAGCCGGTGAATGGCGCGCCGCCGGATGAGGCGCCTCGCCGGCACGGGCGGATGACCAATCAGCTCTCCTTCCTCCAGAAGAACGTCATGAAGGCTGTGTGGAAGCACCAATTTGCTTGGCCCTTCCACCAGCCCGTAGATGCTAAGAAGCTCAATCTTCCCGTAAGTGGTTTACATTTTATCTCTTACATTACTTTCTTTTCTACAGTAGGATTATAGGGGCTCAGGGGTAGACATAGACCTCACATTTGTTGGCATTCATAATAGTTTTTATTTGTTCTATAAAGTAAGAAAGAGACAAGCAAATCTAGTGGATTGTTGGTTATAGATTTTTGTCTCCTTCTTCCCTTGGTGAGGTGGCCAAAAATTTTTAAGGCATTCCAACGAAAGTCCTATGTCCAGCAATGGTAGAATGCATTGCAGTTCGAATATATCTCTGTTGTTATTGTTATAAGATTAATTTTGCGTTAGAGCGTTACATTGGAATATTCATAGTTATTTATTTTGTTTACTAATAACAAATGTCTACTATTAGCACAGAAGTATATTATAGTTCTCTATTAGTAAAAACTAATGTAATTGTTAATATATTTTGCCTTTTATTACAATTTTTTATTTTACAATGATTTTAAAACATTCCTGTGCTATTTTAGGATTATCACAAAATTATCAAAAAACCTATGGATTTGGGTACAATCAAGAAACGTTTAGAGTCAAACTACTACTATTCGGCTCAAGAGTGTATTCAAGACTTCAACACAATGTTCACTAACTGCTACGTGTACAACAAGCCCGGCGAAGACGTAGTGGTGATGGCGCAAACATTAGAGAAACTGTTTCTTAATAAGGTATGTTTGTTCAATATTTACGCAATTTCCTGTTTGGTTGCCTGGAAAAAATTGCTACTTTAGCAATAAGGCCGCCTATTGGCTCATTGTCTCACACTTATTAAAATTGTAACTGTCCTATTTATTACTGGTGTCAATAAAGAATATTAAAATTTGTATTGTATTGTATGTGTTTTTTGACAATACCTTTTTGTAGACTGTCATATAGTGGTTTTCGTTAATAGCCCGCCCATATGCTCACCCTGAATCATGGTGAATCGGTACCATATTCGATCTCGCTGGCCCAGTGCAGGTTAGTCGATTTCTCGACGCTCCTCAGAGCTAAGCATTTAGTAGTAGTTTAATAGGGTT